>MU228436.1:3787137-3811591 GCA_018584345.1 Thuja plicata
AATGATAAGTTAATCTACCGAGTAACAACAATATATATATTGAAGACATCTAAGGGACTTGTGGATTTATTTTTGTGGTAACTGATTCACCCCTCCCCTCTCAGTTACTCCATCTATATTTCCAACAATGCCCATGCAAGCATTCCATGAAATTGGTCATCTTGCCGCCTCCAAGATCTCCTAAACTTTGGGCTTTTTCTTCCAATCCTCACAGGATAAGAGATCCCTCCTATTTCTAACCCCCCATGGCTCCTCTAGCATGAACACTAAGAACAATAAGCCAAAAAACTAGAGGAAGACTGAAGGCTTGAATAATAGTGCAGTTTTTAGAAAATGCAAGCCGATAATGGGTAAAAAAACACCCATAATGTATGCAAAATCAAATCATGACCACTAACCAAATTGTCAGTCAAATATCCACCTTTACTTATCATTATTGCTCAGGTCATTAGAAAGGGAATCATAATCAGGTTTAAGTAAACCCAAATATCCTTGTATCCTATCATGATTTAATATGACCCTGGCATCATAGGGGAGGTCCAACTCATCCTGCCAGATCACTTTTTGTCAGATTTAATTGCCACATTGGCTATCCAGTCCACCATTGAGTTAACCTCCCTAAACCCATGCGAGACAAATTTTTTGTCAAAGAAATTAATAATGTCCCTAGCCTTAGAGATGATGTTCTTAATATTACATGAGGGGGGAGTCATACCCTTAAGACATCTAATTATGTTGTTGGAGTCTCCTTCAAGCCACATCTTAGTGAATCCCAAATTTGATGCAAGCATGAGGGATTGCAAAGCCGCCATAGCCTCAAATAAGTGGTTAGTCTGAGAGCCCAAGGGGAGCGCCACTGTCGCAACACACTACAGAAAATCATTTCTTATCACTCCCCTACACCCATTCGACCCAAGATTACCCTTGGCCACCCCATAAAAATTAACTTTAACCCATCCATGAGGCGTGTAGCTTGATTTGCATCCATCTCTACAATTTTGATGCAGAATAGTAGGAGAAACCGTAGGAAGGTTCCAACATTTGAAGATGTTGATGTTAGTATCGTTACAAGGAGGGGATGAGGATCTTAAAACCAACAGATTTTCCATTGTAGCTCTCTCAATTTTCCACACACCACATCAGGAGGAGCTTTAATGTCTCTAATGATTCTATTATTTCCTTCCTTCCAAATTTCCCATAAAACATGAGTCAAAATGAAGGACCATAATTTATTAATGACTTTGTTAGAAGAAAAGCAGGTCCAACCACTGAAACACTCCTGAATTGGAAAAGGAAAGATCTAATACAAGTTTAGCTTCTTCAAAATACAAGACCATATCTGGGAAGAGAAGAGACAATAGATAAAAATATGGTTGACAATCTCTTCATCAATCATGCAAAGAAAACATCTGTTGGGAAAAAATAAACCCCTATGACACAAATTATCAGTAGTAAGAATTTTATTCTGCAAGAGAATCCAAAAGAAAATGTTCACCTTCAGAGTGAGGCCCTGAATCCAAGATTGAGTCCGACAAGGGGGAGACTCTAGGGATGAGGACATCAGAAGAACAAATGAAGCCACAAAATAGTTCCCTGGGGGAGATCCAAACCAAATGATTCTATTAAAGGACTCCGAGACAAGCACCATAAATTAAGAAGAACCAATAAAGGATTAAGAAGAGGACTGGTCTCATTAAGATCAACTAACTTTTTATCATACCAGTAGTCAACAATCAAGGTCCCAAATTCATCCTTAAAAGACTGCATAAAGGGAGAGAAAGCCTTAGAGTTACAAAGAGAAGAATGATAAAGCCAAATATCATCCCAGAACTTTATAATACTACCATTACCAATAGACCATACCTTCCTAATACTAGCAGTCTTCTTATCCTGGAGGATTCTATTCCAAATCATCGAACCCATCGGACCTTCATGGGAAGATAGGAAAACATCCAAAGAAGGGAGGGGGTTAAATTTTTATTTCTCCAAATATTATTCCATTCCCCAGTACCACTATATAGCCTCCAGATTTGTTTCGCAAGATGGGCATGATTAAGGGTTTTAATACTTCTCAGACCTAGACCACCCAAACATTTAGGTTTTCAAACCTTCTCCCAATAAATTAGGGACATCCATTTTATTTCTTCCACTCCTGACCATAGGAAGGATTTTTAAATCTTCTCAATGGCTTCATAATGTTTCACAGGAATTCTAAATAAGCTAAGAGCATAAACTGGGAGGCTCTGAAGGGAGGACTTCAAGAGTTGAACTTTCCTAGCTTGGCTTAACAATGCACCTTTCCATCCTGCAAGATTTATATGAAACCTGTCCACCAAACTATTCCAGAAGGACTCAGGAGGGTTTCCTGCATACGGGGAGCCCCAAGTATATAGAACGGAACTGCTTGATTTGACAACCCAGAGTATTAGCAATATGAAATTGTCTATCCTCAGGAGTATTAATGAAGAAAAGGAAGCTTTTATCCCAATTAATGAGTTAGCCCGTGGGATTGTTGTAACAGTTCAGAGTAGACTTAGAGTTCTAGCCTCCTTAATAGTAGAGGATCCCATAAAGATAGTATCATCAACAAATTGTTGATGAGAACATACCAAATTCATAGAAGAGGGGCTGAGCCCTTTAATCCGACTCTGAGAGACCAAATTTCTAATGCATCTTCCAAGACATTCAACCATGATAACAAAAAACTGGGGATATAGGGTCACCTTATCTGATACCTCTAGAAGGTCTAAAGAATGGGGTAGGAGTTCCATTAACCAAAAACAATGGAGAAGGGGTGGAGATCAACTAAAAAATTAACTTAATAACTTTATCATCAAAACCAAAAGCCTTAAGAACTTTCAGAAGAAAAATACTAGCCCACCCTATCACAAGCCTTGGATAGGTCCAGTTTCATCATAAAACTTTTCTTCTTCGAAACTTTCAGAGAATGAATGTTCTCATGCACCGTAATGATAGAGTCAAGAATCTATCTGCTGGGAATAAAATCATTCTATTAAGGAGAGATGATCTGTGGAACGTGGGAAAGCATCCTCAGAGTGAGAACCTTGGGTATAATCTTGCAATAAGAATTACAAAGGCTGATAGGTCTGAATAAAACCATACAATCAGCCCCCAAAACCTTCAGGATAAGGACAAGAAAGGTTGCATTAAGCTCCTTGAGAATTTGTTTGGAACCAAAAAAATATTGAACCCCCTTGACCACATCAGATTAAACAATATGACAAGGATTATAAGAAGAACCTGGGGAAGCCATCTGGACCTAGGGATTTATTTCCTTCAAAGGAAAAGATATCCTTTTTAACTTCATCATGTGAAGGGATAACAAAGAGGAATTTATTCTGATCGCGTCTAATAAGAGAAGAGATAGCATCAATGAGTGCATCTTGATCCCAAGAGTTCAAGCATTTTTCAGCAGAGAGAAGAGAGGAGAAGAATCACCTATCTTCCTGTTTGATATCCTCATCCATATCATAAATGTTCCCATTAATAGTCAACCAAAAGATTCTATTGGAAACTCTATGCTTAGAGGCAGTCATGTGAAAAAATCTTGTGTTCTTGTCCCCAATCGTCAACCAGAGAGAACGAGATCTTTTTCTCCAAAATTCTTCTTCTCTAGATATAATATCATGGTATTTAACTAATATCTCATTTTCAGATTTCACAAACTCCTCAACATACTCCTTAGTTTGAATTTTCTCTTGGATAAGCTTTAAATCAGATTGAATAGCGGACTTTGAAGCAAAAATATCTCCAAAGACCATCTTATTCCAGTTTTTAACCATATCTTTTACATGCCTTAATTTTTTGGCTACTTTGTACATCACTGAACCTTCAACATGAACATTCCACCAATCCATAACAACCCCCTCAAGTTTAGGATGGGCTAGCCACATTCTCTCAAATATGAAAGGAAAATTTCTTCTACGTGAAATGCGAGTCGCCACAAAAGAGATGGGAAAATGGTCTGAGCCAGTGTGAGAAAGGGCTGCCAAAGAGCAGTAGTAGTGAGAGTACTAGTCATTAGAAATGAGAGCCCTATAAAAATAGACTTGAATAAGATTTGTTCCAGCCCTTTTGTTGGTCTAAGTATAGTTGGCACCCTGGAGATCCAAGTCATGGAGTGCCTGGTTATTGATGAAATTCATCAGATCCAATCTTCTATCAAGCTGAGAGGGCATACCACCAATTTTTTCACTCTCCCTAAGAGGGGTATTGAAATCACCCATAATAATCCATTCTTCTTGGCTAAATCGAAACCTAACCTTTTCAAGCTTCTTCCAAAACTTATTTCTTCCTTGTTTTGTATTTGGGGCGTAAATGTTAGTCAGGAGCCAAGAGGTTCCATCATTAATATGCTAAAATATAACAAACACCATATTATCTTTGAGTAGAATGAGATCTCTCGGGATATGGTTTAGGTTCCAAAAAACATCAATACCTCCAGAAGCACCATCAAAACTACCTCCTAGAACTCCGTAGTTTTTAAACACTTTGATTTTCTCAACTTTTTCCTTAGACATTTTAGTTTCTTGGATCAAAACAATATCAAGTTTTTGATCTCGATTAAGTTCCTTAGAAATTCTTGTTTGTGTGGTCCATTTAGACCACATATGTTCCAAGAGAAAATCTAAATTTTCTTGTAAGAGAACATACCTCGTGGAAGGTCAGTTGAATACCATTCGTAATATTCTTGTTTGCTTCCTGCTCTCTAAGCTGAGAAGAAGATCTTCTGCCTGGAGTAGTAGATTTATCACAAATGTGTTTCTATGACTAGGGTAATCTGGGGAGTAGCTTTAGATCCCCCCCTCATTTTCTTGTCCACAACCGCAGTAAATGGTACCTCATTCTCCAAGTTGGATTCATTCATATCCATCTTAGATAGAAAATCCTTTCCATCATCATCACCCCATTTAGGGATAGCATTAGTAGAGGTTGGGAAGGTGCTCTTAACAAAATCTATAGACTCATGGGACATAGACACCTGAGATAAGTCAACCCAAGATTTGGCAGGGTTGAGCATCATAAAAAACAAGATCATTATTTGAATTTTTTTTAAAAAGATTTGGAATCCTCCTCCTCATCTGAGTTAATCTCCCCATCCTCTCGGTCTTGATCATTTTGTTCACTATCTGGGATAATAACATTCTATTGTCCTACCACAGTCTGATCACTAACTGGGTTAGCTCTACCTTCATGCTACCCTTCCACTTTTGGAGGCGCATTACTATTGTCTTCTGTTTGGTTTTGAGGACAACCAACAACCTCTTTTTCTTGATTCTCTAGAGACTCCTTGACAATATCCTTCTGAAATGTTATCATCAAAAACATTATTGTCCTTCTTTTCTGTGTCTTTGGCCTTCCATATTTTCTTATTTTCCTTTTTACCTTTCTCCTTATATGTCTACATAGGGAATTTTCTGGCAAAGTGACCAACATTTTTGCATAGGAAGCAGGTGAAGGGGACACTTTCATATTCCACCTGTTGAATCCATCTTCCCAGCTTAGAGTTTATTTCCATAATGGGGGGCATGTCCACATCTTGAGAAACTCCCACATAGATTCTCACATAAGTGAGCCTCCTCCTTGCCGCCGTCATAGGATCTATAGATAACAGTTCACCAAAAGCACTAGCAAGACCACTAAATACATCTTCAAACTAGAATTGCAAGGGAAGACCCAGGAGCCTCACCCAAACAGGGGCCTGGACAAAGAAGGAGTCATTCAAATCCAATTTAGGTGACCATTTCTGGAGGACTAAAGCCAATTTCCAACCATCCAAGGACCTCCACATAAAACCTTAGACACATCTTTCTGTCAAGAAAAGGAAAAGGAGATAAATCCTTTGGGCATGGCTGTGATTTCTACATGTCCCTTGAGGGCCCTTTTTCTCTTAGCGAAATATCACACTCTTTCATTGTTGGGTATGGGCCCCATAAATTTTTTGACCAAAGTGAGAGCCATAAGTGCAATATTATGATCAATAACCGGGTTGGGAGCAACAATTCTGAACTTTCCTTGTGAAGGATTAGAAATGTTTCATACCTAAGGGAGAGAGGATTTCTCACTCAGTTTAACGCCAAAAAGGGAAGACCAAGGGCGCGAGGTCTTCAAAGGAATTTGAGCTGAAATATTCTCAGCATGTGGAGGACCCCCCACCCTAATCGACACCCCATGTGGGTCCCCAACATCTGGCTCAACACCACCTTCCTAAACACCAACAGAGTCACCCGCAAACTTTGAGCCATCCTTACAGGCTGCATCATGGATCGCAGGGCCAACACAAAGATTCCCACCCAAGGAGAAATTCAAATTTTGTCCTCCCATATATTTGTTGCTGCCACCCTCAAGTTGTTTAGCATATGCAAAGTAATTTTGGGCGGGAAATGAAAAAGTCCTTAAATGAATTGATCATGCCATGACAATGACACAAACTTTTTTCTCTTTTGCCTCCTGTTAAGATCTTCCATCGACACCTCTTCCCAATGTTGTCTTCTAAGACCACTTTCCTATTAAGTTCAACATCAATTAGCAAGTAGGTACATGATGAATGTACACAAACTAGTCTTTTTTAAATGCATCTCCGTTGAGTCACTAGCACATGGTGGCCCACATCCATCAGGCTTGGAACTTGGAGTGTCATCCTTCTTGGAAGTCCACATAGATAAATTGGTGGAGCCATGCTATTCAATGCTAATATCACTTCCTCCATATTTATGATTGGTAGTTAGCCATTTTTTTTTGATGGTACTATAAGGATATGACCTTAGATCTCCATCGTGCAACAAAAGCGCTTGTTGCAAACTTGTTCTCTCCCTCTTTACAAGTTTTCATTGTCTATCTCTACAATAGAAGAAGATTGTTGACAATCACGAAACCATAGGGGCTCATATCAAGGCCATAATGCACTAGGTAAAGGTGGGTGATCAAGCCTCTAAGGAATTTTTCCTAGTTCTTCATACTCATCATTCCTCACCAAGCATAAAAAAGATAAAGAAAGGCTACTAAAAATTCTTCAAGATTTTGTTCGTGATTATGAAAAGGTTTTCACTACTCAAGTTGTTTCTCTAGAGAAAGATAAAGCTCTTCAAGAGTGCCTCTGAGTCATCTCATGAGGAATTTTTGAAGATCAACATTCCTTCTATGAGAAATTTCTCTTCATTAAGAATTTGAAAGAGGTTGACAGCCTTATGGATGATGACAAAGCTCTAGGATGTGACGGTTTCCCCTATAAATTTTATAAAGCTCTTTGGCCTTGCATAGGGTCTGACCTTGACAAGGTCTACCTTGAATCATCTCATAACCAATCTTTAGGTAAATTGATCAACAAAGGAGACCTAAAATTCATACCCAAACCAAGAGACCCTAAGGACATTTGTAACTAGTAGTTGATTACACTACTAAATATTTCATACACTATTATTGCCAAGGCTTTGGCTCTGAAGAATTTCCATATGCTTCCCCAAATTGTTTTCCTTAAGAAAGTTGGTTCTATTAATTCAAGATTCATCCTAAATAATATTGTTTCCATTTGGAAAGGTATAGAATAAGCTTGACACTTTAAGAAACAAACCCTCTTTCGAAAAAATGACCTCATCAAGTCTTACAACCGCATTAAATGACCCTTCATTCTTTTTATGCTTGGTTATTTGGGGTTTAGCCCTAAATTTATTCAATTTGTTAAAATGCTTTTTGACGATGCCTCTACTTGCATTACTAGTAATGGCCACCAATCTCAAGCCTTGGGGCTTCATCATTCCATTTGATAGGGGTGTCCCCTTGCTCTATCTTTGTCTCCTCTTTCACTAAAGGGTTTGGTTATTTTGCTGGTAAACTCTGTCTCCTTTAGAAGGGTTAGAATAATTGCCTTGCTTGAGTCATCTAACTAGTTGGTTAACAATTTTTGAGCAACTCATTTCTCACATTTATTGAAGAGGAGCGAGATATCAAAGAGGTCCTTCAAAGCCTCAAATACTTTTGTCTAGTTTTTGGGTCAACCATCTAGTGACATAAAATTTAGTGTTATCATCAATCCATTCT
The DNA here is from genome assembly GCA_018584345.1 of Thuja plicata. Classification (NCBI taxonomy): domain Eukaryota; kingdom Viridiplantae; phylum Streptophyta; class Pinopsida; order Cupressales; family Cupressaceae; genus Thuja; species Thuja plicata. Next base: position 3,795,196 of record MU228436.1, read on the forward strand.
TCGTGTGCCTCCTTGGCTCCTCAACTATGATTTGAAATAGATTGGTAATGGAGAAATCTTTCAATTTTTAGGTGTTCCCTTTTCCTTTTAGACTTTGCTAGTTGATCTTTGGAATGCGGTCCTCATTAAAATTGAGAATAAACAATCTTATTGGAACACCAAGCAACTTTTTCTAGCTGGTAAATTTTAGTTACATGTTATGAATTTCTTGTGGCTACTCATATGTGCTACTCCTCTTTTTGGGCCCCTTCCAAAGCTTTCTACCGGAAGTTGGAAAAGCTTCTTTGTGATTTTTAGTAGGCCTTTTTTAAAGGCCACAAGGGTTTTCATCATGTTTCTTGGGAGTGTTGTTGTCACTTACAAGTCTCAGTTGACCTTAGGCTTCTTTGTGCTTAGTAGCAAGGGTTGGTTCTTTGTGTTAAATGCATTGTGCATGATGTTTCTGGGAATGTAGCATGAAAATCTTCCTTAGGTAGAGCATTTGCCTTTGCTCTTTCGACCAATTGACCTACTTGGAAGGGGATTTATTTTCAAACTATTTTGGTCATGAAAGATGTGGTTCATGTTGAGGCTACTTTTGTTGCCAAACATATTTGGCATTCTCGGGAAGTTGTCAAGCCCTGACTTTAGTGGACTAGTTTTGGATTTTGAGATGGGTTATCTTTTAACTAGCACAAACTTTGGTGGCCTCCACTTATTCAAGTTCAAGGGCCCCCTCTTGCTTGTTTTCTCTGGGTTTGTGCCTTGAGGTTTCACAAAAGGGGCATCCATACTCCCTGTGATTTATTTTTTAGAGCCACCATGAATTTCATTCTTGGGAGGATTTGAAAATCCAATATTCATTCTCTTAGCCAGATCAAGAGAAATTCAACATTGTCATGTTAGCTCTTCCTATGGATATGATTCACAAAATTGACATTCACATAGTTAAACCTTGGTGAAAGAACTGACATTGGTTTCCCAACACCGCTTTTTGTAATTACAAGCTGTATTTGGATTACCATTGTCTCTCTCCTACTCTAAACTTATGGTGACATTTAGAATCACCTTTGCCAATTTGGCATTCACAATTTCATAACATTTGGTTGGTGGTTATTGAGCCTAAGTTGCCCATTTTGCTTGGTGTATTATTTCCCAAGGCTTGCTTATGTGCTCACACTTTATCACACTTTCTTCATATGGGTATTTCATGCCCTCACTATGCATTTTGTAGCCAGCCTGAGTCATTCAAATATCTCTTTTAGTTTTTTCACCGTAGTCAACAACTTTATGGTTGGATTAGTGACTTTTTTTGCCCCTTTAGGCTAGACCCTTTTTGCTAGCATATGACTCTGTTGGGGGATTGACTTTGCATTCCTTTCAACTGTACCCAAATCTAACATATTTTCAAGGTGGATTTTTGTTTCCTTATGGAAAGATAGGAATGTTGTTATTTTTTCTCACACCTCTATAGATACTACTATTACACTTTTCATGAAAGCCTCTACTTGTAATAGTGTTATGCTCTAGATTCATGTTAGAGAAAACAAGGTGGCGTTGGAGATGGACCACCTTTAGGAGTTATTGGATCACTAGGGTAAGACCCTGTGCATTGTGGCTAAGGTCCCTCTAGACAATCTAGCTTCTGACGGTCAATCTCCGCTTCACAACCACAGGCTTGGCCGGAGATTTTCGACTTGTTTCTTGTAGTCCCCCAGATCTCAGGTGCCTCACTACCACTTTGACAACAAGAGCGACTTGGCTCGACATCGGTCGACCTCACCTCTGCTTTGAGGTTTTGCCTTTGGTTAGGGTAGGGCCAACATTTAGGGGTGCTAATGGTTGGCCATTGGCTAGATTCCTCTAAGTGCCTCCCTCAGATGGGTTTGACAATTTCATCGACAATGAATAAAGACAAAAAAATGAGGAGAGAGAAATTAAAACAAATGAGGGGTGGTCCATTCCTGATGTTACCTCGGACCTCGTTGATGTATGGAGTAAAGTGGATGATCGAGATCCCCTCCACCTTCGACTAGTGTTGCTCTTGTCGCTTAGTGACTTTGTTGTTAATCTAGCTTATTGAAAACTGCTCATATGACTTTCAAGAGCGACCTTCTGTCCTACTTTTTAAAAAAAATTATGAATATATTTTCAATTAATAGAAACTTCCACAACCATTTATAAAAAATAAATTTAAATAAAAAATTATAATACTAAATATTAGTTATTTTTATCTAATATATTTATGATTTAAAAGGTAGGTTAATATTTAAAGCCCCTTTAAACAAGTCATTAAAACATCAAACCCAAGACGATCAACAAAAATAAAAATCACCCACCTCAAAACTACCTACTCGAACAAACCACTGAAAATACGTGACATTAAAAACCTAAGAACGTTGTTACCTAGCTTGTTAACAACGGAAAACAATCAAAAGTCCGTGGAAAAATGGGGAGTCAACATAAGCACGGGAACAAGCCGTTTGCTTTTATTATTCAAACGAACTTGGTTGGCATCTTAGAATTTTGTCCTTATTGCACACCATCGGGAGGGGCCGATACTTACAATGCTTACGATCCTCATTTTGTTTCTGAACATCCTCTTGTTTTAATCCTGCAATGGGCAAACAGCATAGTCCTCTATTTCTCTGCTCATATTGATTTTATTTATGTCTGTTATGTGGGCAATGGAGACCTTTACGGTAAAATCTCCATGCTTTCCATCATCAGCTCATTTCTCCACCAAATTTAGCCTTAGAAATAGACCATTACAGAAGCTCGTCTTCTAGATTCATAGCATCTCTTAATGGAAAAAAGCTCCAGGGCAATTCCTCAAGTGGGCGGATTCTTAGAGCAGTGCCAATGCAAGATGGTAATTTTTCAATACCCTTTTATGTTACCCACCTCTGTTTCTGTTTTGGGTACCCATATGATTATGAGCTAGTTGATTTGCACAGGTTTGGCTTCAGCTGTTACAGTTTCAACACCCACAAAGACAGAGAAACAGAAGTTATCTATGGCTGTGCCTATTCCCACGGCCCCCCCGTTGACACCAGTGGAGGAAGAAGGGGCTGGATCCCACTGTCAGTATCACTGTGGTGGGAGCTTCAGGAGACCTTGCCAAAAAGAAAATATTTCCTGCGCTCTTTGCTCTTTATTATGAAGATTGTCTTCCTAAGGTACTCAAGTTTGCCTTTACTTTTTATTTGCTCTTAACTTCTTTCTTTTAGACGTAGCCAACGTCGAAAAGGAAATCATGATATCAAAACTTGAACCAATTTTCACAATTTGAATTAATCTACCCCGAGATACCTTGGTAAAATATTTTTAGTTGGGCGTGTAAAATAAATTAGAAGGGGAGACGCAGAAATGGGTTGAAGTCCAACTGGTGGATAATGCTGAGTCCACCAAAGGTTCCATTACTAGGATGTAGGGTAGATTATGCCGGGCTCGCTCCCCGGGCGAATTTGGCTAACCTTGGCACGATTATTCCTGCACCTGATACAAATGGACAGTTTGTTCTTCAACCAAAAAGAAAGGAGACCCGTCATCCATCCACCCTTGTACTCCAATCGAAATTAAAGGAGACTGATTATCCAGCTACCCTTGTACTCCGATCAAAAGTAAAGGACGAGACTGATTATCCATCCACCCGTGTTCTCTTATCAGTTTTAGTGAAGGAGACTGATTATCTATCCTCCCCTGTCACCGATCGAAAATAAAGGGTACCAATTATCCATCCATCCTTGTCTCCAATCAAGAGTAAACGAAGGGACTGAATATCATCTGAGAGCGACTGGTTCTTTGTTTGCGACAAAATAATAAAATACAAGGTTGTTCAACATTCGGTTCAAAGTTCAAACAGCTATTTCTAACATTTTCTTGCATCCAAATCCCATCTATTTCTGAAGCCTCGAAAGTTTCTATAGAAGATGAAACTTTGTGAAGATCTCAAAATTCATTTCGGAATTCCTTTGAATTTGAAATCAGAAGTATTGCAAATTATCTCTGTAATAGTGGAAGGGTCCTTAATAAGTGCAACATTATTTTTTGACAGCAACTAATTCTCTTAAAGCTGTCAAATTAAATTATCAGTAATAGAGTATGATCCAAAATGTTGATGGAAAAATGTTTACATAGTCAAATCCAGAAGCTTTCAAAATTCAATAATATGGACTGTGGAAATTTAATGTCTTTAATAGCTCCAACAAGTCATTCTACTGATAACCCCTTCCTCCTCACATCAACAATTGTCAAGCCCCCTTGTTTTACATCTTATGCACAAATATCCCATGAGACTAGGGCTGATCCTCCCCTGTTGTCAACTCTACTACAATCGTCCAAAGGTAATTCCAAAGGAGTTTTTCCAGCTTGTGATTATAAGTGTCACAAGGAACCGGCAAGAAGAATAGTGTGCATTTCCAGAAGACATTTTTGGATTTTACTGTCAATTGTGGTATGCCCCACTGCCATGTATTATTGGTGGAGAAAGCGATTCCAAGTTGAATCCTAGGTTATCATACTATGTTTCCATTTCAATCTACTCTTTGTTATATTTATTCTAGCTTGGAATAGCATTTAAACTATTGATCTAGAAAGTTGTCTTTTTTTGCTAATATTTTCACCTGAATCTATAAAAAACACCTTCAAACTTTCCACTGTGGCCATACTGTTTTTATATTAACCTTTGAAGAGAGAGTCAAAGTTTCTAGTGACAATTAAAACTTTGGGTTTCAGTTACTGTTTTTCATGGAAAGTAATGTATTCCCGTTTTAGTGACTCATTTTGTGGATACTTTGTTGTGTCTCTTGCTCAACGAACAGATTTCCTCACACAGCTTGGAACATTTACATTTCAAGAGGCCTTTTTGGGCAATTAACATGCTTTATGCTGTTTCTGGTAACTTTGGGATAATTTTTTAGCAGTTATAGTGTATACATGCATGTAACATCATGATCCATGATAAATTTATATATAATGTCTCTGCTTTAGGTCAATTTTTTGAAACAGATTCTTGTAGAAACCTGCCGAAATCTATTTCCTATCATGTTTCCATTATCATTGTTTCGTGATTCTTACACAGTCACTTATTGTGGTAAGTATTACCATAGTAAATGAATTCCCCTGAATTGATTTTGAACTTTGTTATCCATTAGTAGGCACTCTAATGCTTCAACAACTCAAATAGGAACTCTGGATGGACAGATCTCTTGAGCTGAACAAAGTACAATAAAAAATTATTAGAACCTTGATAGATATCAGTAAATACTAAATAGGCTATTCACAACGGAACTTAATTTCTGACCAAAGTCAATCTCAAGCAGCATAGCTCAAATAAAATCCTACTTAGGCTTATCATAAGCTTTATCTAAATGCCTTGAGAAAAGGCTCTCTCTTGATTTCTTGGTTGATTCATTAGCTTCACATGAAGAAACAAGATTCTTTCCTCAACAAACCTTTTTGTACATCCTTTACAAACATAATCATCTTTTTAGCTTGCTAGCTAGAACTTTAATGATACTTTAACAGTCAATATTCAGAATAGTATTCCCTCCAGTCATGTGAATTATTAAAGCTCTTAGGATTTATTTTAGTAATCCGTACATTAGGCTGTGCTGCCAAGGATTACATGGCTAAGACACATTTATTGTTTGGAAAGATCCAAATAAATCCTTCATTTCTTAAATAGGAGTTCATATTTCCTCAAAGGATGGCGATCTTTCAAGCTCTTTGCTTCCATGGAACCGTTATATAATGCATCTCCAGTAGAAAATTCAGCTTGATTAAGTTTAGACTTAGAGTGGTAAAGATTGTGGGAAAGGGATTATAGAAACCTGTTTTGATTTTTTCAGGATCTTCCCTGATGTTGGTCCCTCTTGTGCTCCCGAATCTGATCCTGATGAGACACATGGCCCCTACACCCTTCCCTCTTATTTACTCTTGCTAACTCATTCAAAGTGCAGGATGTTTCTTTCATGGCAGTATTTTATTATTATATGGCCTTGTAAATGTTGATATGTCTAGGGTTTATCTTTCTATTTCTAGGTTCTTTTGCTTCTGTGGTTCGTGTCCAGTGTGTTGGTTTTAGATTTTAATTTGTAGTTGTTGGAGCATTTTTTGCAGGCCCAATTGGCTGTTGTAATTTGCTCCAGCGTGGAGACTCAATGATTTACTTCGGTACATTTGTTGAAATTAATACAATTCATTTCTCTATATTTGTGAGAAGTAAAAAACTGCTTAGACCATTAATCCCCTGGTTAAAATCCATATCATTTTAGTTCTGATTCTCACCCCTCTTTCACTGAGTCCTCTTTAGAGAACGATCTTTTCTGCACTTGAAGTACATTTCTTAGAATCGTACTGTGAGGGGTCTTTTTGGGATCATCCACATTAGAATTTCTTTCTCTGTGCTGGTCTCTTTGGATCATTTGACCATTGTCAGTTGGTGACATGCGGCATCTTGGGTATTGGTATGGGGACAGGGACGAAGATTCTTTATATTCAATGACAAAAGATATGGTATGGGGTTACTTGGAGTCAACACTTGTAAAATCAAGAATTTTTGTACATTTATGTTAAACATATAGACTACAGGTTATTAGCACAAACTAGTACCTTAATTACTCCGATAACTTGAAATATGAAAACATCTTCAAATTAGTTCAGTAAACAAGCATAAACGGCACAGGTTTTTGTCAATTTCAGCCCCGTTTAAGTCACCAGAAATGCTTGAAAGACACAAAAACTTAATCAAACAAGTTTGAGCTTATTAAAGTAGCAGAAAAAGGAGGCTTTGGTCATATGTAAGTCAAATTCAGGCACATACACGTTATCAGCATTGCCTGACAAAAACGGGCAATCAATCCAACAAAATTGATCTAATTATTTTAACTAGCACAAAAAAGTAGAACTTATTTACACATCAAACTCAGTCTTATTTATGTCATCATCATTATTTAACAGAAACACTAAATCCGTCAGATGAACTCATGCTTCATTTAGACAGCAGAAGGAAGCAGGCCTTGGTCATATACATCTAAATCAGACCATTTACCAAGGTACTGGTACATGTCCTGAGATTCCCTGATTCTTTTGGTACCTTGGGTACATAAGCAAAGTCAACCATAATATCAATGTTATATGCATAAAATGAATGAAAAATATTACAAAACTGAAAACACTATTGATAATTAACTCCAGATAATAGAAGAACTTGGGAGGTGCCTGGACACGTGTTCTGTGTTTGAACAGAACCTGCTTGTACAGGGGCTTCTATGGAAGTTCCTGGTAATGTAGCTGCTGTGACATAACCTGCTCCTATTTCAATTGATTGGTAGAGCTTCTGTGCAGAGATTCCCTGATTCTTTGGTACATGTGCTGAGATTCCCTGACTCTTATGGTACCTTGGGTACATAAGCAAAATTAACCATAGTATCAATGTTATATGCATAAAATGAACGAAAAATATAACAAACACTATTGATAAGTAACTCCAGATAATAGAAGAACTTGTGAGGTACCTGGACAGGTGTTCTGTGTTTGTACAAAACCCTGCTTGGACAGGGACCTCCAGGGAAGTTCCTGGTAAAGTAGCTCCTGTGATGTATCCCACTCCTATTATAATTAATTGGTAGAGCTTCTGTGCAGATTGACGTCACAAGGCATCTCATTTTTTTCTCTTATCCTGCAGAGAGGTGTAGCCTTTAGTGGCAGCAGAGGAAGAAGTATCCAATGTTGAGACCGTGAACAACAAACTTCTTCTAGCATATTTTATTTTTAAATATATATTAATGCCTACGAATAAGTTATAAAACTATTAAGAAGTACCAATTTGGGATTGATTAGTAAGTTTCCGCTAAAAAGAATATTGTATATTTGCAAACAAAAGTTGAAAAAATACATGCCTTAACATTAATATTTTTATTTAGTTCAGCCAACTCTTGTCAACCAGTTACAAGCACCTGAGGAAAAAACAATTCAATTTAGTGACATATTTTAGAATCTTCTAGAGGAAGCTTCCATCTTTTTTAGGGGTGCTTTTGGGAGACCTATAAAATTCTAGGAAAGGTCACCTTGAGTTTCCTAATGTCTGGAGTTATCCACAGACGTTTCACAGTGAGGAATATGTTTTTGATGCTATAGATGAATAACAATTGTCTCTGTAGATTTTCCAGGCAACAATGCATGCATACCAAGTCCTAAAAAGTTGATTTTTGCTACTTTTTGCCATATAACCTACTTCTTACTTTGGGATTTTTCTGTACTGCTGCAAAAGCTCCCTACTGTCTATGAAAGCTAGATATAGAAATATCAGCTTGAATAAAGTTTTAGATTTATCTAGCCTAGCAAATAAATTTCAGTATATAATAATAGAAAATTGATTTTTTTTTTGATTATCTAGCTGGGCAGATAAATTCAGATAGGTTGTATATACAATCAGGTGATTTCTAAAAACTTCAAGACTTTATTTGCAGAACTAAAGCAATGAATTTATCAAAGTATCCTTGGAATCTATTGAGCCTGGCAACAATTTTGGAGTCCCTTGCTACTCTTTTGTCCAAGTAAATCAATTTATCATTTCTCTATATACATTTTTCCACTTGACTGAAGCATTTGTAGAGATTTTTTATACTGGTTCTACACTTGTCCTAACATTCCAAACAAATTATTATAACTTAGAAGAATCCCTCCTATCTTTATCCTATTCCACCCTGTTGATCTTCATTCTTCTAGGGTAAGATTATTGGCAATTTTATTTCCATTATTCTATTCTTTCCTTTATTGAGTGAGCATAGATTGCACAAAGGCCAAGAGTCTGGTCAGCTGCAAAAGACTATGCTAGAGATGCCTGGGATCATGATCTTCCTTTTAGCAATGGTGTTGGAAATTAGCTAGTAGCCAGTAGGTATTGCTATGAAGAGATTTGGGAAGAGCGCCCTGGCGGACAGGCAATTGGCACCTCCAAAAACATTTGCCGGCTTATTTTCTTTAGTTTTGTTTTGGGTTGGTTTGACATCTCTCCATGTTGTCGGCTCTGGTTTTTTCCACTTAAGTTGGCTGTGCTCTCTGGTGGTTGGTCTGTAAAGTGGGAACTTTGGAATAGGGCTTGGACATCCATTAATTTTTGTCAGATGTTGTAGTGCGACTGCCGTGGAAGACATGTTTGCGAAATGTGGAATTATAGACAGTGCACCTTAATTGTTTACATAATGCATCAAAGAGATGTTGTTTAGGGAATGCAATGATTTCACATTATGAACAAATGGATTTTTTGAATAGGCTTTAGTTAATTTCGAACAAATCCAATTGGCAGGTGTAAAGCCAACCTTTATAACCTTATTAGCATCATCACAAGCTTGTATGGGGTCTTGAACCAAGTGCATATATCCTTCTAGGCACAATGGTTTGTCTTCTTGGTAGACACATGCAAATGTGGAGACGCGGGCAGGGTACGCAAACTGTTTGACAGAATGCCTCATCTTAATATGGTTTCATCAATTGCAATGATTGGAGGATACAAATGGAATGGTTGAAAAGGCTTTATAAACATCCAAGCAAATGCATTGGTAGTTGTTAAACCAAATTTGGCAGCCTTTGCCAGCATCTTAAAAATCCCGTTTGACACTATTAATGGCACTGTTAAAAATTGTGTTTTTGGGCAATTTACCTATTTTCTAGTTAAAAATCCTGTAAATTGTTGGGAATCACAAATTGAGACTTTCTTGTTTGCTGGGTAATTGGACAATGCTCCTTTGGGTATATGTGGGTGCTTAGAGGCCTGCAAATTTGTTGGAAACTCCGTATAACCCTTGTTTTATTGGATTTAGCTTTTGCCAGTGTGTTTTGGCAGGCCTTTTGAAGACTTTTGTCATAGTTTAATGCATTAAACTTCCCACTTTTTTTCTGATTGGCTTGCAAGTATGATGGCAAGTATTTTTTTGGCTGCAAGGACGAGGTAGTCATTCAGTTGACTCCTTTCCTTAACTGCAGCAGGGATGGATGTTCCAATTAGTTCATGCATTTCATCTACCCAGTTGAATTACAATGGTTTCTCTTTATTTTCATATGCTTTGGTTTATGGCCATAGCGATAGGGTAGAGCTTTTTAATCCTTACTGGGCCTTCCATAAAGGATTTTTAGATCTTGCATTTAGTTCTTGTCAACTGTAAATCAGCTGGAATGGACAGATCGAATACCATGTTAACAAAGAAAAATATAAGTAAGAGGACAGCCGATATTACAATTGGAAGCTACAATGAAAAAATCTTGTTTCCGAAGAAAAAGCCTGAAAATGCTTATGTTTGTCAAAGTTAGGAGCAAAGGAAGTTATGCCAATGAGGATGAACCCTGCTACTTTAATAATCTGATAAAAAATAGCAGCAGATGACATTATAACAGAAATCTGATCTCACAGGGTAAAGCCCTTGAAAGACCATATGAATTAAAAAAGGCTTAGGATTCATCTGTGTACTTTCAAATCAATCTTTAGAAACCCATATTTCATGAGTAGTGGTCATGTTCCCTATGCGGACCAGTGGATTTGGAAGAATGCTGTCGTTGTAGGGGTGCTACCTTTGGAAGTGGTGGCAGGTCCATGTGCAAACAGACATGCCACACTGAAAGAGGTGAACTTAAGTGCAGTCCTTGGAAATATATCCATTCTGTTAAAAAAGGTGCTCAAAATGGACGTTGTGCGACTTTAGAATGGTCTAGACAAAAAAAGGGTATTGAAACAATGTATTAAGGATGGTTCAAATGCACTGGCAAGTTGATGTAGGCTCCACTAATGTTGTCGCACCTGACTGGACTGCTTATGTGGCAGTTGAGGTGGTCCCCACTACTAATGTGACAAATATGACCATCAGTCAGATAAATTCAATTTGTTTAATTCCTGAGAAAAATCAGAGTTGGAAAATGAGGTTTGGAAGAAAATATAATTTAAAAATCAGATATTGAAACTAAATTTTTGATTTGTTAAAATCAGGTTGAAAAAGCCTTTTTAAGGATAAATGGACAGCCATATCTTTGTAAAAATAGAGAATTTTCTGAAGAAATGAATGGTTAACTGCCTTAATTTGATTGTCCGAACTCTATCTATCAAGTTAGATTTTCCTCAGTGATTTTTTTCCACTATGAGCTTCAGCCACTTCAGACAAAGAAGTGTCTAGATCTTGCAAAAGAATCATGCCCTTAAGTTGACTGCCCCAAATCCATCTGCATGTTGGATTTTCCTTTAATTAGACAACTCTTGCCCTATGAGCTCTGCCACTTAAGACAAAGTAGCCAGAACTCATACAATCAAGGCAGAAATCATGAACCATCACTGCCAATTTGAGTTCAAATCTCAGATACAAGTATGGAGTCAAATCATGCAAAAATGGTTCAATTTTTGAAAAATAAAAATCCCCCCAAAAAAGAGCATTTTCCTTGCAGTATGCCCCAAGAACCTTCTGAAGAGATCCGTAAAAAGTATGGACTGCAAAAAAGAAGTGAGGAAGCTAGAAACAGTAAAAACATGCAAATACAGTTGGATCTCACAAAGAAATACATGGAAAGATGAAATCAAAATATAAGTAGTGCACACATAAGGTTTTTAGGGTACTTCAATTGTACCCTTCTATTCTATTATCAGAACTCTCATAATATCAATGCTTATGCACATAGACATAGCTTAGTAATAGCTCTTCTACACTTTGCAGTCTCGTGGGAAACTTACGCTTCACAAGAGGGTTTTGCATCTCTTTCCAAAACAGATTTTGTGCACCCTATTAATAGGAAAAGTCACAAGGTGAGCAATGGAAACGATCAGGTATGATCAGTGGATAAGCAGAGAGCAGTTTGTGACTGTAGTTGACTTATGGATGAATACAAATCACAGTCATAAATCACTTATGAATAAGTACAAAGCATAAGCATAGACCACTTATGGATAAATACAAACCATGACAATTAATTTTGGGTGCATAAGATATTACATTTTTTGAATCCATTTCAAATTAGTGCCTATAGAAAAGTTAACCAATAGTTTAAGAAGAACAAACGTTAAGCCTTTAATTAGCTAGGAAACTTAAAAAGTTAAAACTAATCATCCTGTCATGCTAATGATTTCCTTTGCACTGTGGCAGCATTTCACTGTATATGGTTTTGCACGGAGTAAGATGACTGATGCAGAACTACGTCAGATTATAAGCGCTAAATTGACCTGCAGGATTGACAAGAGGTACTTATTTTTTTGTGTACTACATAATTTTTAAAATTACTAAATTATGCTTTAAACATTAGAAATGCTATGTTTTATAGAATAAAATGCAGTTTCGAGAACCATTGAATCAGAAATGTATTTCATAGGAATTTCAAAAAGAAAATTCATTTTTAATTTTTTATTAAATTAATCTTGTAGAAGTTTTTCTGTCCGACCAGAGAAAACTGTGGAGATAAAATGGAGGAGTTTTTACAACGGTGCTTTTACAATTCAGGGCAGTACAATTCTGAGGATGACTTTAGAGAGCTAGACAAAAAATTGAAGGAACATGAGGTAGCCAAATGGGTTGAATACATATGAACAACTTTAAATTTGACTCTCTTATCCCTTGTACTCTCAAGTCTTAACAAGTATTACTATTTTTCTATTTAGAGAGCAATATCACAATCAAATTATCTTCATTTTTAGGGCCCTGCATCTTGTGCCCTCTGTCATTCTCTTTGTTCTTAGAGATAGGGTTCTATTTCTAGGATCATTTCATTTTGATAATATAAGTTGCTTCTTTTATCAAAAATAACCTTGGGAGTTTGGTATGTGCCTCTAATACTGCTTTAAAGCTTTTGAATACATAGCATCCAATGGTTTCTTTCAATATATAATGAAGAAGAACTTTGTCAACGGGAAAGCCATTCTACATAGATATTCATCAAGCTAACTAAACCTATATCTCATGATTGAGTATAAGAAACCTATGGGAGGGCAGCTGGAAGGAGATGGAGGGAAGACAAGACTGTGAAGGAAATTTTTTTGACATCAGGGTTAAGATTTTTTGTAAGCAAAGTTGGTATAGTTTAGCTCAAACATAAATCTGGAGATTGGCAAATTGAAATTCCAGAAATTTAACATGTGTTTATATAGTTATTCCTCTGTATCAAATTATGAAGGGGTGCCAAGTGGGCTTTGTATTTGGTTCTTGCTAGAAGGAAACTTATATCCACATTTTATAAAATAAATGAAACAGTTGAGCACAAGAATTCTGAGTAAAATTTTGAACCTTGAAATATTAAAAAGGATCAAGGGGGTTTTCTGGTTGAGTTTATTTATGTTTACAATGTCTACAATATATACTTCGAATGTAAAAAAAGGGAAAACAAAAATCATCATCCATTCAAAACACCAAGGGGGAGGGCCCTGTTCTATTTCAAATCAGAAACCAATGACATTTGATCTTATGTTCAGGTTTCAGGTGAGTTGGCTACTAGATACAAAGTTTTATGCATCTCTGGACAAACATTACATCTTGAAACACATGCCTAACAACATCATTAAGGAGAACATGAACGCCACATGTACCTTCCACTGCATGAGACTATCTCCTTAGAAAACTGTTTCATAATTTGTATTATCTGTGGATAAATTTAGATACTAGTTCTTGTGACAAGTGAAATGGTACAATTCTGTTGAATCAGAGAACTAACTTCTATTGTCTCCTTTCTCATCTTAGGAGACTGTAAAAACATATTCCTCTAAAAAATTCAGGACCCCTTCATTAACTGCTGCTTTAGCCTAAGATTTTGACTTATTATAAGCCACATCATGCTACCACTTTTGACATTTCTTCTTAACATTGATGAACTTAGGGAAGCAAAAACTGTTCACTTTGGTTTTTGACAAATTCTACACATTATTTCTTAAAATGTTCTTTGCCGCTACCTTTATGTTTTGTTGCAAAAGCACTTTCCATACACCCAATTAATGGGCTCCGCCAATTGTTTTGGCACTGTTCTTTTTACTAGATATATGTTCTGACATGCTTCAAGTTTAATGTCTACCTCTTCCTCAACAGATTCAGAGAGTCAATAAATGTTTCATTAAGAGGGCGAAGATTCCCCACTAGAGCAACTATATGTTCATCTTTTACTTTTTTGTTTATGGTTGATAGGTAATTGATCACTTAGGTCTTTTAACTTAAGAAAATGCTTAGACAACGATCCCCCTTTGGTCAATTTTGTGGATAAAAACAATTTTTTAGATACAATACAATGCATGACTCTTATTTGATGTCTGAAATTTATTTTTCAGACTTGTCAATAAGATAACAATAGGAGTGGCATTTCAGACTTTGGGTATGAGATCAACAGATATGTAAAGTTTGAGAAGTAAGAGCACCTATATATGATGTTTACTAGAACTATCAATGTTTGTAGAGGTTTTAAATTCCATCCCCAAAACAATTTTGTCATTGTATTTATGCTCACATACCATATGCATCTTGTGACTTTAGACATTATAATAAAATGTGAGTTTTTGGGAGTCATGTAAAAACTAAAATTTGAACATTAGCTATGTTTAACAGTAGATAGTCTTCGAAAGATAGGAATGGTTATTCAACCAAACTACCAAAAACAAAGTCGGGTATTTAAATGATCTGGTTTCAAATTACACAACCATGCACTGGTGTTTCTGGAAAGAGAGATTATAGAACTTTTGCATACAATGTAATGTCCCCTACTCGGAGGCTGCCAATTATCAATGATTAGCGTACATTACTGTGCATCTAAATTGAATTATTTTTAAGAAACGATGAATAATTCAATAAATTTAACAGTTAATACATTTAAGCCCAATTCCTTCTTCTCTCTTAAACATGCCAACCTTAAGGAGGATGGGAGTTTCCATGTCGCAGGGCGCTTGACACCAATCTACAAGTAGGCTTACTCAAGGCATTGGGACTGCATATTCGTACCCATCTCGGGATTTCCCCTCAAGGCATTGGAAATACATATCCTTACTCATTTGGAATTCATCTGTCTTGTGAGGATTTACTCCGCCTCTTCCGGATTGACAGAAACCTATCCTCTTAAGGGGCTATAATAAGTGGTTAAGGAATAGACTACGAACATTCTAATTCCTTGGTATAAAAAATATTTATTCGTATAATTTTTATCCCCATAAATCTAATCATTATTATTATGAGATGTATATTTCTATAGGTGCATATCTTGATATGCCCTTATTTGTAATAGACTGAATACACACACACACATAGTAATGTATTAATATCCCTGATATATATAAATATAAAAATACAATTTACCTATATATATATATATTTCCAATATTATATATAGACCGTTCCATGTAATATAGTCTTATCTCTAATATAATCCAAGCATCGTATTTACCTGTTCGCTACCCTGTCACTTATGAACAGTGTTATAAGACTTTGTATCTTATTGCTAACAGCGATCTCGCTGTTATAGCCTGGAAGCTGGCGGCCAAGGATAGAATATATATTCTTAACGCTGCCCCTGTTCTCCGCTGACTCAGCTTGTAATCCCTCTTTTTTTCGTATATATTCCTTATACTTTTCTGATATTCTAAATCGATGCCTGTTGATGATTGGTTGAGAGACTTCTTATATGGAATGAGAAGTGTCTCTTGGTAATCTCCGCATCCTTTTAATTTAATCGCATCCTTTAATGAAGACGCTGTTAATTGACTTATCGTTAAATCCCTTTACTATAAGTTTGCTATTCACTGGTGCTTATTGTTTACCCTAAGCGGCACCTTATACCAAACGACATCCTTTGGGTGTTGTTAATTAATAATGAACAGTATCCGATGACTTATGCAATCAAAGGGATCACTAATATAAATTACTTTGTCAGCCTTAATCATATCTTTGAGTGTCGATACACATTTTATGTTTATTTATAAAATAATAATTGATTTTTATTGTGTAAATATAATTAATATTATTAATCAAGATTATTTAATCATTATAATTACATTATTCGTTAGATAATTGTTTACTATATATAATTAACATATTGTTGTATATTATTAATTATTAAAAACTATTTCAAAAGCGGGACATTACATACAATAATACATATTTTGAATATCCAAACAATAATTAGAACTATTCAGATTTTGGACTGTGATTTTTGTAATTCTGCAAACATTTATGCCTCCCGTGGCCAACACCACACCTTTGTGTGACAAATTTCTGCCTAGACATTGCTGTCTGACTTCTCAAGTGTTGGCCCCTTACTATACTTTGACTTCGAGGTTTTCTCTTTCCAATTTCCTCTTTCATGGTGCCAACCATTTTTTGTTTTGTTTACAGGCCATTTTGGTTTTAATTTTTAGGAGGCTATGATACCGAATGTTGCAAGGAAAAGATGAGGGAAAATGGGCAAACTAAGTGTG
>MU228437.1:26237-41785 GCA_018584345.1 Thuja plicata
ACAAATAAGCAACTTGGGAATTCTAAAGCAATAACAGAAATATTGTTGAAGGTGACACATTGTCCATGCTAATTTACAAAGAGTATGGTATCAGTAGCGTCCAAAGAAGTTGAAAGGACTCATATAAAAGAATGGCTTGTATCGACACTCAAAACAATCAATTGAGGTACACCTCGGAGTCATTCTTCTATCTGGAAACTGAAAGTGAATAGGAGTTCCAAGTCATTCTTTGTCGTCTTACATAAGTTCTTGCATCACTCATTCTGTCCGACATTATATTCACAGAGAATATAAAGGGAAAAAAATAAATAACATTGTCGACGTTCTCCATATGTTCAAGAATTCAAATCAAAATTTGACAAGGATATCCAAATGAAATTGTTAAGAAGACATCAGAATATTAATATAGTTCCAAAACCATCGGCGAATTTCCATGAAGGTGCCAGAACCCATATTGTTCTCCGAAACAGTTCTAGCAACCACCCAAAAACCTGAACCACAAAGAGTGAAAGACTGAACTACATTTCGGTTTAGTTCCGATCATAAAACGAGCTCCCAAACTACCTTGGAAGCCTGACATAGTCCAGAATTTTTTTTTGAAGTTCTCAATATATCACTTCGAATGGAGCCTTATTACCAGTGGAAGTAATCAGAAGAAGACATAATGGACATGGCCGACATTCGATATATGTTCCAGATTGAGCTTCGGAGCCTGACAAGTAACTTGGAACAGATTATCAGCACTTTATTTTAATTCCACAACTTTTTGGAACCCGATGAAGGTTTCAAAACCATTATATTCCTCCGACATCATTAAAATAAAAGAACTATCAACACATTGAGGTGGTTTTCATTAATGAGCTTAATAAGAGTAATGAAAGAAATGCTTCTATCAGTTCATTGATTATGAGCATGTGGCAGAAGATGGTAACAGGAGGAAAGAAGAACAAGCGGTCTAGATACCCATTCACTTACCATTGGAAATGTAGTGAATGGGAGCAATGAAGATGTTGTAGATTAAAGAAGTGGAGGATGATGGCCAAATCTCTATGACTTCATGTATCCATGAAGTATAAAAGATATCGTGAAATATGTTAAAGATTGATATGACTATCTCCCCATTTTCAGACTGAGCATTTGATGAAAAACGGACTTTTGATTCGAAAGATAAGCAGGCTTACACTTTCGCTCTTTTCATTTGTGTGTTTCTAGTTAAGAAGACTGCCCTGAGCATTCACATTGAATGGAAGCTTTGTAGCAGGTTACAAACAAACACAATTTGCAAATGTGGGAGTCGTGGCTTAGTGACAATACATTTATCCATGCCCACATGAAGTCTCAGAATAGAATGTGGTCAAGATAAACCCGCAGGCTGCTCTAAGTGAAACGACTTAACAGATTAGAAGAAGGTAAGACCCAAATTACACAGATTGTTAAGGCGGGATCCGATGAGTGCCCTAAGCTGTAACACTGTAAAGTCTTAGCTAATAAAGAAGTATGCTGCTTCCACTGATGGTCGGCTATTTGACATGGGTACTATTGATTAGAGCATAGTCTAGGATGGAATTGGGAAAATACTGAAATTCAATTTTTGAGTATTTTGTATGTTTCAGTAAACTGCATTTTTGAAGGTATTCGAAGCATTTTGGGGCCTATCTCCCTAAAGGAGGGCCCACCTTGGTGTGACCTACTAATTTTGGTTTGAGATTTATTGAAGACCTTTCCAACGGAGTAAACGGTTTACAATTCGGAGCTAGGACTAGAAAGTTATGCCTTCTCCAAGTGGGCCTATTTTTATATATAATTTTTTGATATGTTTGGAAGTGTTAAATAGTTTATTTGTAATAAACATTATGATGACTCTTCATTTCGTTTCCAAGGGGTTCTAGTGACTCTTGGGATCCATCAGATTTGTATAAACTCCAATTTCGAATAGAATAAGTCACTTTTTGGCTTGCAATTATGTTGTTAATCTTCTGGTTTTTGTATTGAACTTAACAATACCGCAAGTATCACCCTAGGTATAGTAATCTTATTTCATAATTCAGATCAACTATAGTGGAGAGGTTCTTGGAAAGTAAATTGCTCTAAAAAGTGGCCACTTTTGGGGCTATCAAAACATGTTCTTACATGAGCATGGAACAAGTTGAAGTGTTAGAAAAGATGTTGTCATTTAATTTGAAGATTTATCTCAATTCTAACAAGTTAGAACATTTTGCATAAACTGGAAGACGAAAATTTTAAAGACAGTTTTATCTTCAAGGATCAATTATAAAAGTTGAAAGAATTCATCAAGCAAATGGTCTTTAAATAGGAAATGGAAAGACATTCACAGGGTCCAGATTCTTGATCCCCCTTTCTCTTTGAGGCATGAGTGAGACTCAATTAGAGTCAAGGGCATCTTAGTTTATCAGCTATGTAATGAGGGAAAAGAGCAGAGATTTTTCTGTCCATTCTAATCTTTTGTACAGAAAGATGTTGAGATCTTTGCATTTTAGTTGGGGTTAAATGAATAAAAGAACAATCTAAATATTTGTGTTTAATTTTTATTTTTGTTGTTTTATTTTTTCCCTTGTAAATCTACAACTACATTTAATATTTCCTCTATTACATTTGGTTGTTGGCTATGCTTAAGTCTCTGTTATTTTCCTGCTTTTTGTTATTCAAGGCTTTTGAGGCGAGTGATGTTTGTGTCATTTACTTTTCTTCCCTCCTCTTGTAAACTTGTAACCGCATTCGTATCATAGTGATGGGTGGATGTTAGTTAACCATTTTTTCTTTTAGGTAAAGAGTACACCCCATTATAATCATTTTGTTATCTAATGAAGGGAGTTGTACCTTCATATTAAAATTCAGAGAGAAACTATTATAGTTCACTCTACTATTGTTAATTTGATAGATAGGCTTCTAGGGAAAGAGTCAAGGATTTTAGCAAAGCTCAATCTATTAACCAACACAAATAAATATTTGGATGAGTGTGAGTCAAAGGAGTGGGTCTATGAATGGTGCACATGAGTTTTGAGCCCACTTGAGTCATATCATCTACCAACAACATTGCAACTGACAGAAATGGAATCATTCATTAACTTTGATCGTGTGTCTGATCTAGTGCGACCAGGTAAATTTTCCACATACAAATAATCTCAACTTTAGTACTTTATCATAACTATTCACTAAAATAATCTCCTCATTATACTTGTATGATTGTAGGCCATGTTTTTCCTTTTATTGCACCTGAAGACAATGAAGAAGGGACAAATTATTATTTTTCTTGTTGTGTTGAGGGGAAAAAGAAATTAGATCACTTGGTTATAGATAGTGAAGAATTAGAATCCCCTATAGGAGTAGTGCTTGTTATTGGTACATGACTTAGACGATATCGTATGAAGAACCCAAGGTTGTGGTTGTTCAAGGATTGGGTGAAACATAGGAAGATTCTTTATTATTCCAACCTTGTTGTTGCATCAAATGTCCATTTGATCAGATGTGGAGGTAAACCACACAATAATACTCATTGAAAGGTCCATGAGTCGAACCATGAGGAAATACTTGAGACAATAAAGGGTAGGGCAGATCTAGCTGGTTCATTGGACTGAATGTCAGCACAAAAAGTTATAATGTTAGATTTATTTGAATGCATGTACACATGACATGTATATTTGTAAACTCAAAGTTACATTAATATCATTAATAAACAAAGATGAATATTTATATGTCTAATTTACTCTCACTTTAGTCTCTATATAAATATATTTTTTGTTGCATTAATATCATTGCTATACTTAAAGAGGAATATTAGTGAAGACAATAAATTAGTACAACAAATTGAGTTTCTTGGACATAACTTTTGATAGAGACCTAGTATGAGCACTCATCACCTTACATGTGCTTAACATGAAATTCTCATTCCCACAGATCTATTACCATTTAGAGGAACTAATTATATCTCATCTAACCTAAGCAAGAGCCTTGCAAGTACCCATGACAAGATTTCTTCATGCTTCTTTTATACATGGAACTAGGCCTAGTAGCCCTTACTGACAGATTTTTTATCATAACACCTTGACCCCTAACCTTAGACACAAATAGAGAACACTTGGAGGTACCCTTTTGGGACTCTTAAAACCTACTTCAAATTGGGCATATGTTATTTTAAATCATCCTACCCAAATAATGCTGATTTGCTAATTGTTAAGGTCTATTAGGCCACTTTTCCAAAGGACTTACTAATAAATCTTCCTCTCAAACCCCAAATTATTCTCAGACCTCCCCAATGGAGTATAAATTCCTCAAATCACCAACTTCCAAGTTATGAAATACTCTTCTAATCAATGAATTAGTAAACCCTCATTTTAATCACTTCTAAAGAGGGTTTGTGGAAGAACTGTGTTCAAGGCCTTAACTCCACTTTCCGCTACTTCAAATATCTCGAGTTAGGTTTGTAAAAAATTTAAACCTCTCATGCAATTATATCCAAGACATATATCCATTAAGACAACAAATTAGATTTTCTTCACAGCTCTGCCAGTTTGAGATGACAAAATCAGACCTAGGGCATCAAAATAACCCATGTTAACTTTGAGATAGAAGTTTGAGACCATAGAATATGAAAGTATACCTCCCAAGGATCCATTTCACCAATGTATAGCCTTGTTCACTCTGTAAAATCATAGTTATGTAATTTTCAAAAATCACTAGTTACTCTTGTTGGAAATGAGATGAGTAACTGGGAGGGGAGGGGTGAATCAGTTACTACAAAAAAAATCCAAGTCCCTTAGATTTCTTTAAAAAAATATCACTGTCACTCGGTCAATTAAGATATTCTGTTGTAACTCAGAGAACCAATCAATCTTAAGATATATAAAGTAATTATCCTTTTAGAGATTATGTGCAGAAACATAAAACATAAAGTAAATAGCATGAACATAGATGACACCAAGATTTAACGTGGAAACCCAATATGGGAAAAACCACCAATTGTAACTAGTTACTATTTTCACTCTTCTGAAGTAAGCCCTGTTAGGAGCCAACCATGTTAAAGGTTACAATAGCACACTGTTAGGTGTGACCTTGTTAGAGGATCTAATCACTCTATAAGGAGTGGCCTTGTTAGAGGTCTTCAAACACTTCAATATAGAAATGTCACCTTGTGAGAGGATTTACAAAGGACTGTTAAGTCTACTTTTTTAAGAGATTTGAATCACTGCTACAATTGTTAGAAAGTAACAATGGATTGACCTGATCGTAGATGCAACTATTTTTTCTGATTCAGATCTTGCTCTGATTGTAAACTGGATCCTCACTAATCAAATGTTCTATTGCAACTCTGTCTTGATGATCTGTCCTTAATCAGAATCCCTTTTAATTTCGCCTCTGCTCTTCATATTATGTTCATCCACTGATTCAATTTACTTCTTACACTTTTCAATCCAAATTTGACCTTATATATATATATATAGACCTTGTCAAGTTGGCCTCTATATCCTTCCAACTAAATAATAAAACTCAAATCTTTCGGCCTCATATGCCCAATTAAATGTAAAATATAATCATATGTTAGTCAGTTGACACTAACTGTTTAACTCAGTCAACACATAAATTCTTCAACGCTCGACCAAGACTGTAATGCCCAACTGAACTTGGTAAGAACTAAATTTCTTCAATACCTGACTGAGCTCAGAAAACACTGAGATTCACTTGGCATACACTAGCTATGCTCGGTTTGGATGTAGAAAATTGTGTAACATCACTACATAAGTGCATATACATGTGTAACATCAATGACAATACACAATTGAATAATTGTCATCAACGATCTCCCTCTTTGGCATTGATGTCAACACAACATGTCATAATACAAATAATTATAGAGCAACAGTAAGATGAATAAAATATTATTAATGTCCTTGTCTTCATTCTAATTCACATCCATAAAACTCCTTCTGTCAACAATAACTGAGATACAAAATTCTCCTTCTTACTTTTGTCTCTGTCTTTGATAAAGTTCTTTGTCTGTCATCAATCTCTCCATCAGTAATCTCTCCCTCTGTAATCTTTATGACATCAGTAATCTCTCCCTCTTTGACAACCAATTCCAAAGACACCAACTAACATATCAATTGAGTTGTAATGTACGTAAATGTACTGATTCATATGCAATGAGCTCTAACAATCTGCATCAACAGGTTTGATATATTCTGTAGTTTGGTTGATGCATCACTAAACTATTCTTTAGTGAGCCTCAGTTAGGGGAATCACCCCTAGCTTTCCTCTTAGATACAGGAATTCATCCTTAGGTAAAGGCTTGGTGAATATATCTGCAACTTGTTCTTTATTATTCACATATTCCAACCTTACTTCTTTGTTCTGAACCAATTCTCTCAAGAAATGATACTTTATTGTAATATGTTTGGTCTTGGTATGCATCACTGGGTTCTTTGAAATGTTAATAGCACTAGTGTTGTCACAGTAAATAATAAATGGTTCTTTGATTTCTTCCTTCATACCTAACAACATTTTTTTGAACCATATGATGTTTGAGTTATTGACTACTACAACAACATACTCTGCTTCTGATGTAGATTGAGAAATGCAGTTATGTTTCTTACTGGTCCAGGAGACTAACCTCTTTCCAAGAAAGAATGCTCCACCACTTGTGCTCTTCCTGTCATCAATACTTCCTACCCAATCAGCATCAGTAAAAGTTCTCAAGTCAAATTTTCCTCCTTTCTTATACCATAATCCATAATCTTCAGTACCTTTAAGGTATCTAATAATCCTTTTGATAGCCATCAAATGATTTTCTCTAGGATTAGCAGAAAACCTTGCAACAATACCAACTACTAATGCAATATCAGGTCTAGTGTGAACAACATATTTTAGTTTTCCAATCATGGACCTGTAGGTAGTCTGATTTACTTCCTTTGAATCATCATCCTTAGACAACTTATGTCCAGTAGACATAGGTGTCCCGATTGGTCTGGAATCTTCCATTCCAAATTTATTCAGTATATATTTTATGTATTTTGACTGAGTAATGTAGATACCATCCTTCATCTGATGAACTTGTAAACCAACAAATAATTTGATTTCACCAAACATAGACATCTCAAATTCCTTACTCATAGCTACAGAGAATGCTTTGAATAAATATCATCAAAAAAAATCTCTGCTAATAGTATTTTGTCTTTAGGGCCTTCTTTGATGTACAAGCTACTATTATCATTAGTTCTCTGAAATCTAATACTTACTAGATAACCATGTAGTCTTTCATACCAGGCTCTTGGAGCTTGTTTCAGTCCATACAAGGCTTTGTGTAGTTTGCATACCATATTCCTCTTATTAGGATCTACAAAGCCTTCAGGTTTCTCAATATAGACTTCTTCTTCTAGGATTCAATTCAAGAATGGAGACTTTACATCTATTTGATATACCTTGTATCCTTTGTGTGCAGCATATGCCAGAAGAGTTTTGACTCCTTCAAGTCTTGCAACAAGAGAAAAATTTTCTCCATAATCAATACCCTCTTCTTGAGCTTATCCTTTACACACTAATCTAGCTTTATTTCTAGAAACTTCACCTTTTTCATTCATCTTGTTTCTAAAAACCCACTTAGTATCAATTATATTCTTGTCTTTTGGTCTAGGTACAAGAGTCCAGGTCTTGTTCTTTTCTATCTGCTCAATTTCTTCATTCATTTCTTCTATCCAACTTTCATCATTCAATGCATCATTGATAGATCTAGGTTCAATTTCACTAAGCAAACATGTACCTTTAATTTTGTTTCTTGTCATTATACCTTTTGTCTGATCTCCAATTATTTTCTCAGGTGCATGATTTCTTCTAACATATTTGGGAAGTACAAGATCCTTCCTTCTTGATTATTGGATTTCTCCACTATGTTCACCATGCTCAAATATTTTGTCTTGCTCTTCTATCTGATGCTCGGGTTCCACTGTCTGAGACTCGGGTGTCATTGTCTGTAACTTGGGTTCTACTATCTGAGACTCAGTTCCCTCTATCTGTGATTTGGTTTGCTCTGCTAGCAGCCCGGGTTGCATAGTTTGTTACACAGTTTGTACTGATGAATTCAATGGTTGACAAGATTGTTTTCCAATTACCATTTATTGATTCTTAGGTATAGTATCAGGTTCATAGTACACAAAGTTTCTATAGTCCTCAGGCTCTTTACTGCTTTGTTCTTCACATCTTTCTGCAAACTCATTAATCTTTACATGTACACTCTCTATGACTTTATGAGTAGCGAGATTCAAACATTTATATGCTTTTCTTTTACAGGAGTAGCCTAGAAATATGCCTTCATCTCCTTTTACATCAAATTTTCCATTTCTTGCTTCTTTTAGAATGTAACATCTACTTCCAAATACTTTGAAATAACGAGCATTAGGTTTATAGCCATACCATAATTCAAAAGGTGTCTTCTCAGTACCTTTCTTCATTTGAACTCTATTCAAGGTGTGAATTGTAGTGTTGATGGCTTCCTTCCAATATTTGGTAGTAACATTCTTTTCAATCATCAAGGTTCTTGCACAATCCATGATGGATCTATTTCTTCTTTCTGCTATTCCATTTTTCTATGGTGTACCAGGGGAAGATACTTGTCTCTTGATTCTTCTTTCATTGCAAAGTTCATTGAATTTATTAGAAATGAATTCTCCTCCTCTATCAGATCTTAGGCACTTCAGTTTATTTCCTATTTCCTTTTCAACTGTGGCAAGGTACCATTTGAATTTTTGAAAAGCTTGTGATTTTTCTTTGAGAAACATAACAGTCATCATTCTGGAATGATCATCAAAAAATAGAATGAAATACTTCTATCCAGTGTAACTTGTTGTCCCAATTGGTTTACACAGATCAGTATGTACCAATTCCAAGACTTCTTTAGTATTATAGTTCTTTCTCTTGAAACTAGATTTTCTCATTTTCCCAATTTGACATTGTTTGCATGTTGCCAATTCAGGTTTCTTTAAAACAAGAATACCTCTTACTCTTCTATTCTTTCTTATGTTAACCAGGTTATCAAATTTCACATGACACAACCTTTTATGCCATACCCAACTTTCTTCTACTTGTGCAATAAAACACAAAATTTCATTGAGATCAAGATAAAATAGATTACCTTTTGTTTGCTTGTTAGTTCTAACTAGGTTTCCTTTACTATCTAGGAGCTTGGCCTTACCATTCATGAATTCTACCTTGAGACCAATGTTATTCAGTTGTGCCACACTTAGTAGATTCCTCCTTAGTCCTTCAACCCAATAAGAATTATCACATTTAATTCCTTCAGTTAGAGAAATACAACCTTTACCCTTCACATAGCAAGGTTCATTATTCCCAAAACTAACACTCCCACCATCATAGTGCTCAAGAGTTTCAAATTTTGTTTTATCACCAGTCATGTGGTGAGAACAACCACTATCAATTATCCATGTGTCACTTTTGATAATATGAGAGAAAAGTGTAGTCTTTTAATCATCTTCATTATCTGACTCATCCTTAATGGCAATGTAAACCATTTCATCTTCATCTTTGTCACTATCAGAATCTTTAGCAATATAACAAGATTTCTTACCTTTTTCCTTGTATTTTTTGTAACTATTGAAATCTTTCTTTCCTTTATATTTGTTGAACTTTCTCTCATCTTTGTCATCTTTGTTAGGACACTTAGGAGCAATGTGACCAACCTCATTACATGAAAAACAAATCAAAGGTATTCTTCCTTTTGTATTTACCTTTTCCTTTGGCAGCCCTCTTTGTAAGTAGTGCTTCAATGATTTCCATATCTTTGTCATCAGAGTCATTGTAAGTCTGTTTATTTTTAGAGTATTTATCCTTCTTTCCAAGGTTTAGTTTAGCTTTGAATGAAGACTCAAGATTGCTAGTGTTAGGAAAATAATTGTCAAAATTGTCCAATTCAAATGATAATAGCCTTCCAATAAATGCATCTAGAGATATATCATTACTGCACCTCATCTCTTAAATAGCTGAAACTCTAATTGCATAATATTAGGAAGTAAAGTTCTTAATACCTTAATAACCACTATAGTATCTTCAATTGTTCCACCTGCGGCTCTGATGGCACTTACACTTTTGTTGATTCTTTCACTGTATTTTGTAATGTTTTTTCCTTGTTTCATTTTCATCATATCAAATTTACCTCTGAGACTTTCTTCTTTGGCTCTCTTTACATTTGCATCTCCTCCATGAATGTCATGCATTTTGTTCCACATATCAAAGGAAGTAGGGGAGTCCTTGACTTCATCAAATTCTGAGTAGCTGAGTGAAGAAGCTATATCAATCATCATTATATTATGATTCTTCCTGTCCACCATCTGTTCCATAGTCAAAGGTACCGGTGGTTCCACATATTTTTATCTAGGAATTGCAAACCACTATCTCCAATAGTAGATAAATGCAGCTTCATCAGCTCCTGCCATGTCTGAAAGTTGTCTTTGTTAAGCTTGGGGATCTCCCTTCTGTAAGACATCTCTAATCTTTATCTTAGGCCTTTAAACCTTCCTTGCAAGCACTTGGAGATCTGATACCAATTTTTGGAAATGAGATGAGTAACTGAGAAGGGAGGGATGAATCAGTTACTACAAAAACAAATCCAAGTCCCTTAGATGTCTTGAACAAAATATCATTGTCACTCGGTCAATTAAGATATTATATTGTAACTCGGAGAACCAATCAATCTTAAGATATATAAAGTAATTATCCTTTTAGAGATTATGTGCAGAAACATAAAGCATAAAGTAAATAGCATGAATACAGATGACACCAAGATTTAACGTGGAAACCCAATATGGAAAAAACCACCAATTGTAACTAGTTATTATTTTTCACTCTTCTCAAGTGAGCCCTATTAGGAGCCAACCCTATTAAAGGTTATAATAACACACTATTAGGTGTGACCATGTTAGAGGATTTAATCACCCTATAAGGAGTGGCCTTGTTACAGGTCTTCAAACACTTCAATATAGAAATGTCACCTTGTGAGAGGATTTACAAAAGACTATTAAGTCTACTCTGTTAAGATATTTGAATCACAACTACAATTGTTAGAAAGTAATAATGGATTGACCTGATTGTATATGCAACTATTTTTTCTGATTCAGATCTTGCTCTGATTGTAAACTGGATCCTCACTGATCAAACGTTCTATTGTAGATCTATCCTTAATCATAATATCATCTAATTTTGCCTCTGCTCTTCATATTATGTTCATCCACTTATTCAATTTACTTCTTACACTTTTCAATCCAAACTTGACCTTATATATATATAATATACCTTGTCAAGTCGGCCTCTATAACCTTCCAACTATATAATAAAACGCAAATGTGTCAGCCTCATATGCCCAATTAAACATAAAATATAATCATCTGTTAGTTGACTAACACTAACTGCTTAACTCGGTCAACAAAGAAATTATTCAACGCCCAACCAACACTATAATGCCCGAGCGAACTCGGTCAGAACTAAATTTATTCAATACCTGACCGAGCTCAGAAAACATTGAGATTCACTTGGCATACACTAACTTTTCTCGGTTTGGATGTAGACATTTGTGTAACATCATTACATAAGTGCATATACATGTGTAACATCAATGATAACACACAATTGAATAATTGTCGTCAACAACCCTAGCCAATGAAAAGATGTCTAGTCAATTTCCTAGGATAGAAGACTCATAATATAATCCGCTATAATCAATTTCCAATGAAATTCCATATTTACAAAAGGGAGATAACTGAACTGAGAAAGACACTGAAAATTTTAGAATATTGCATTGTGTTATATTGCTTTCTCCTTCCAAACTTTTCCAAACTCCACCCACAACCACTTACATCTACATAAGTATATTTAAATTATGATTTCAGACTAGTATGATGAGTTAAGATTGATCAAAACTGACTCCCTAACCCTCAACTTCCTATTTCAACATTTTGACAATTTTTTTGCACTTGACAACATGTTGGTTCCCAAATCAATAGATTGGAAAGTTCTCAAAGTATGCCAAGATTTGTGCTCAAACTCTCCAAATGAATTGGCCAACGAATAGGTTTAACCAAATTATGGTTGAATTCCCCTACTCTTTAGGATCTTTAGGACCTAGGTAGGTAAACCTTCTCACCAATTGAATCTTAAATTTGGTACCTTTTATAGCAAATTTGTATCTTGTACTTCTAACTTCTCCTTAAAAGTGGCATATACTTGGAATTGAAAGATTTATTTACTGATCACTAACTTTCTTCTATCTGTTACTAATTGTTCTACTTCTACTGCTTGATTCTGATTAACTCTTACTCCTAGTGCTACCTCCTTGATAAAAAAATTTAATCTTGATCCGAGTTTACTTTACTTCTACTTATATTTTATTGTTCCTACTGTAATATGAATCAATTTTTTAGTAGATTTAGGTATGATGAACTAGTTCCCTCATATCCCTTGGGCTATAGAGTCACCCCTCTTCAAGGCCCTAAGTATAACTCTATGAGACAATTTTTATATTCACCACGTGGATGAATCTTTCTACCAGTCCAACCTTCAATATTATTTAATTATTATTTATCTCAACAATTAGTCTAATTGAGTTTAACTTTTAATTGAAAAGACCAATTAGACAAGACTCATAAGGATAAGGAAGTTTCAAATGAATCTTGTTTATACAAATTGCCACAACAATAGATAATTATTTCATAAGAACATTTAAGATAGCATCTACTTACTTGAAGTAAAACCACAGAGAACTGATCTTGAATCAAAGAATTTCCCATAACACAAAGCATAAAGTAAAAGCATTAGGATTATATTTATTATAAACAGAAACTGCTACAATTATTCATTAATATTAGCTCTAATTGTTTTCACATTATATTTAAAATATCTATATATATATATATATATATATATATATGAAATAGAGAAGAGGTAATGCCTATTCATCAAGTCTTTTGGAAACAAAATTAATACTAACAATGACTAATAAAAAAAAAAACTAATCATCATCCTCATTTAGCCAAGCCTGCACTTGTGAGATATGTGCTTTATACTTTTTCTCTTTTGGGTATCAACATCTTGAATAGTATTCCTCACTTCATATTCAATTATGATCAATTTCTCCTTGTGCGTGCAACTTCCTTCAAGGGATAGTCCATCTCCCCTTGCAGTGTCCAATGCCACCCATACCTAGTTATTGCACTCCTCTAACCAGACACTTTTTTCATTTAATTCTGCATCCTTAAGCAACAGGTCAGGCAATCCCAACTTCATTGTATCTCCAAATCCTTCATATTCCAATTTTAAATCACCTGAAAATTTATTATGTTTTTCTACCAGTCCTTTACCCAATGGAATATCACCAGAGTTAGAATCCTTGAGACTTTCTTTATGCAATATGGTATTCAACCTATCCTTTAACTGTTGATGTAGCATGCGTTCTATATGGGATAGTTTGTGTGATACCCAAAATTTATCAAGCCATGAAAACAAATTGAAAAACTTGTGGCATAACAATGTTGAAACAATTTCATACTTAGAATTTTGCAGTTGAGCCACCAACTTTCTATGCTCCTCTTGTAGCTCCCCATATTCATTGTGTACGCTAGAGCCTTCACTATATGTTATTCTCATTAATCTATCTTTAAAAGATGTATTATGCAACTATTTTTGAGCCTTTTCTATCCTCAATGTGTTCCTTTCCATGATCAGTGACTTGATTTGAGATTTTTTTTTTAAAATTTAGCAATGTTTATGCCCATGTCTATTATGGAAATAGGATCGGCCTCACCTACTTTCAGTGTCATCATGTGGCTGAAGTATTTTTTAATATCAATGATCTTTGTCCTTTTGTGGGATGGATATAAGGCCCATATCAACATTGCATCATTTTCCAGATTAAACCTTGATCCAATGTAGATTTCCTTCACCCCTTCTATGTTCAACTTATATTCTCCTTCCTTGTCATGAACAAAGCTATCAAAAATCAAAGAAGCACTGAGATCCTAATGTAGAAATACAATTACACCTACGTCAAGTAGTAATTGCCTACCCCTTTCAGGAGTCATATTTTGAACTTCATACTCAATGTCGACTTTCAGTTTATCTGACAACTGTTGTTCATTATCAGGGGTGATAATAGAGATGGATTCTCTCAAATTTTTCCTTTGAAATTATATAATAAAGACTGAAACTCCATAGATTTAAAAAAATTGTCATAAAAAACAAAGGATTCATATGTTGTAATCCTATAATCCTCATCCACACATAGATCTCTAGCTACTTCATTCTCCGTGTTAGGAAAATATACATACTCATCAATTTTGAAGTGAGGAGCAACCCTTGGTTGTGATTGGAGCTCATTATCCATAGAAAACTCTTCCCTAGAAGATAAAAACTCCATTTCTTGTAGTACCTGGCTTTTTTACTCCATTTCTCTAACAAAATTATCAAGGGCTTCTTAAGCATCTTTATCTTCTTTGTTCTTTAAAACATCTTCTCTTGGAAAAGGAACATGAGTATACCTACTAAGGTTTTGCTTCTTTCTAAAGGAATTTATATACCCTTATGGATCATAATTCGTTCTTGGGGTGAACTCACTAATACATTTGATAGCTATTTTCTACCTTTAATTTTGACCAAGGCCTTTTTTGGCTTGTTAGATTATTATTTTTTTGTTTATGACCCCGATTTTGTCAAAATTTTGACGATCGTGAGTTTGTCGAAAGTTCGACGAATACAGGATATAAACAAAAAAAAAAGTGAAAAGTGAAACTCATTTTTTAGTTCACTTGCGGGCGGGAGGAGGGCATTTTTGAGAATCCAACGAAACCTACAGGTTAGGGCAGGTGAATATAATCATTTCCATGAATGTAGTGTTTGAGTTGAGTGATCTTAGTATGAAAATGAAATACATTTGAAATTTTTAGAATCACTGTATTTGATTCTTGCGTAGTAATATTATGACTATCTTGCAAAATGAGTTCTGATACATGATTAAGAATGAAAATCAAAGCTTACCGATATTTTTTTGAAAGTTTGAGATTCTAATGTGATTGGTGAGGTTTTAAGCTTGACCCTAACATTTATCAATTTATGGACAAAGCCCCTATTTCCTGACTGTAACAGTCCAAATCCTTCTTCCAGTGGTTGTTCAATCACATTAATGGCTTCTAGTCACATGCCAAACATTGCATGAGACCCTGAAATGTCATGTGACAGTTAGTGTACACCATATCCTTCATCCCTATCTAAGAGAGGAGGTTATTCATGCGTGAAAAATGAAAGGAGTCACATTTTGCGTGTTCAGTTCTCTCCCTACCGAGGGTTTGAACCAGTTTTAATCCAATGGAGATAACTTTTGCTATACTCAATCAAATGAACTCCTTAAAAGCCAAAATTACTCTAGATTCATAATATTAACATGTCCAAATAGAAAATTTTCAAAATAAATCCATTAATCCAACTATATTCATATTCAAAGTTGACTGTTGCAGAAAAAGAACATGAAAATGTAGAACCCA
>MU228437.1:74734-91012 GCA_018584345.1 Thuja plicata
CCCCACAAGATGAAGCCTCCCACACCCCCAACAAAGTTAACAAATAAGAATACTTTCTTTACGTGAAGGTTTTGGTAAAAATATTGGCAACTTGCTTGGATGTTGGGAAATAGTAGACTGATGACTTCTCCATGAATGAGATCCCCAATGTAGTGTATTTGGATGTCAATATGCTTGGTCCTTTAATGATGGATTGGGATACATGAGATTTGAGTAGCACATTTATTATCTCAAAATATGATTGATGGTTGTTTAGATTGAATACCAAACTCAATGAGAAAATTCTGAAACCAAATAGCCTCATTTTTGGTACTCGACATCAATAGAAGATGGACCAATAACAAATTGCTTCTTTCCCTCTAACAAATAATTCTTGAACCAAGTGAGAAGCTATAAGTTGAAGTCATGAACTTATAGCTTCTCACTTGGTTCAAGACTTATTTGTTAGAGAGAAAGAAGCAATTTTTTGTTGGTCCATCTTTTATTGAAGTCGAGTACCAAAATTTAGGCTATTTGGTTTCAAAATTTTTTTTTTTTTAACTTCAATTTTGGTCAAAATTTTGACATCCATTCATCGAAACATCGACTTAGGTCGGCTTACGTTTCGACCATTCTGTGTCAAAAGTTTGCATTGTGGGTTTGGCATCCTGGTCGGATGGGTCAGAACTTGGTCAAAACATTTCGACCAAACTTGTTTGAAACATTTTGACTAAACTTGGTCAAAACACTTTGACTAAACTTGGTCGAAAATTTTTGACTAAACTTGGTCGGATGGGTCGAACATTTTGATGAATGTTGGTTGAAGTTTTGAAAAATAATATGGACATTTGAAGATGCTAATTTCGACCAAGTTTGTGTAGAAATTTTGATGTTAACAAGGATGTGTCGATCTTTCGATGATAAAAATACCAACAAAGCAATTTGTGGGTCTTTTGACTAATCTGCGTAGATAATTTGACCAAATTTTGTCAGAAATAGGGGCCAATTCTACTAGTGACTCTTTCAGGTTGGTTTGCATGAAAGGCCAGCAAGGAAAGGGGAGACCAGGGAACTGAACTCACATAGGGACCCTTGGTTTCTTGTCATCTAAGATAGAAAATCCTAGAGACCAACGCTGGAAAACCAAAAGGGAAGACCTAACCATCCACGACCCACAAGAAAAAATGACTTCAACATGCGTAGGGTTGGAAAAGTGAAACAGAAAAACCCTTTGGTAAGGCTTTGAACACCATCAAGCTGAATTCCATGAGGAATTACGGCTTTGGCAATCCATTCTTTGAGCATGTTTGCAGGAGGATTTCTACCCACAAAATAGCCTATCAAAGTATGTTTTTCTAGCCAGGCACATGCATTATCAAAATCCTGAACAAGAAGTATAACGTCAGGAGATGGCATACCTCATGAAAAACTTTCAGGATGAATTTGCGAGGTCTCTTTCTCGGACGCGCCATGATATAATCTGTCACCAATCCAACACCAGCAACAACTATTGAGTTAAAGGTGGTCAGAGCCATTAAATACCTAGGCTAATCCTGCAGTAAATGTGGTTTGAAAAGATAGAAAGAATACAAAATAGAAATGCGCAACTCTAAACCCTACCAAAGCCAAAAACTGATTCTTTCATAATTTTTAGCTTTGAATCATGATTGAACCGATCTGATTGAGTATTTGATTCAACAAGTTGATTTAGTTATGCAAGCAAGTTTGATTAAATTCTTACATAATTAAGGTCTAGCAATAAATGCCTTTGATTTAGGATTATTAAGGTGAATTAATTGAATTAGAGGCTATGGGTTTACTAGACCAATTTTAGGTGATTACAATGGCTTGGTATTACAAAGCCACATGGCTTGATGACATAATAAGCCATATGATAATCTCCATATTGCGTGCACCTTACATGGAGAACACCATACACTTTTTGGTGGACCAAAAAGATGAGTGACATCTTTTTGCTCCCCCATATTTGTGCACTTACCCCTAGGAAAATAATAATAAATCATGTTATAGATTGTATCATTATTGCCACACCTTTATACTTTAATTTAAACCTCTTTCTTCATGGAATTAAATAACACAAACATTATTTTCTCTCAAACCCCATGAAGAATTATAATCAAGAAAATTGTCAAAGACTTCTTTCAGATACACCAGTAGATAAGAGCTCAAAGATTCTTGATTAAACAGGTACTCACAATTGAAAGTAACCAAAGGAAAGCTAAAAACAATTATAATTTTACAAAGAAATATTACAACTACATAGAGTACCAATAGACACAAATTTCTACATTGTCTCTTATCTCATAATCAAACTAAAATACAAAGATTTCAGTCCCCTTTTACACAACAGTATGCTGAAACAAAATCCCTCCCCCTCCCCCTCTCCCTCTTATAGAACTAAAAACAAGTCTCCTCTTCCTAGTCAATTCCCACTTTTGCATCCAAGGGAAACATGGATTCTGAAGTAGAAAGAAAAATGCCTTGGCAATATCTTCTCCCTTTATTTTTAAAGGCTCTTCCCCTCCATCCTTTAGTTTTGTAAAAGTTGCTTTAAAATTCATAATGAAAGAAAAGAAGTATTCAAATCCCCTTCCTCTTCCCATGGATATAGTGGCGGTATTTTAGTTCCTCTATGAACCAGAATATTTTAAATAAATTAAAGCTTTTGATGTCCAAAATGATTAGTAAACACTAGCATTAATACTTAGTACCCCGCAGATATTCAGGCTTTAAAGGTGGCCACGAAACTGAACTTATTGTTTCTAAATGCTTTTAAAACCCCTTCAATAAAACCAATTTGGTACAATTTCTATAATCAACAAATTCTAGATGTCAATACCCCTCTGGGACATATGGTTGAGCACTCAGATGTATGGACTTCACAAATTTTTTTGTACTTCCATGAACCATATCTAGATTAAGTATTGCCATAACCTTTTTATATGATTGAAAGTATAAGTGAAACTCAACATGATTTCAATAAAAACATATTTCATGAACCTTATTTATGTGTACGAAGAAAGGGCGCAACATCTCAAACATTCTCTGACCTATTTTCACATCTAAAAATTCTTGTTTGAATGTTTCAAATAGTTCACTTTGTGTAGTATCAAAAAAATGCTTTGGATGTGAAATCTTCATACCGGTCTCTTCATCTTACATCTGTATAGTGTCCCTTCTATTGGAAAAAACATAAGTGGTTGGTCCAAAATTCAATGACCCGTCTTCTTACATCTTCAGAAATTTTATCTTTTCGAGGAACTCTACAAATCTGTACCCAATTATTTTCAATGTCCATATCCAACACATGTCTCTTCCTAATATATCTCTGAATAGTTCTTTGAGATACTTTGAGTAAATTAGAAATTTCTCAAACTTGATTTCTATGTGTCGATCTCTTACTCAAAATCATAGTCATCAACGCTCTTCTAGCAACATTTGAATCAGATCCTCCATGATCTATCTATTGGAATTACTGAATGATGTACTGAGAGGGGAGGGGTGAATCAGTACCTCTAAAACTTTTATGTGAATAGCCCATTAACCTTTGTGTCAACAGATTTGTATATTCACCTATCTATCTATTCATCTTTCTTTATGTATGTATGTGAAATCATAACATAAGTTCTTTACATGTGTAAACATTCAAGAAACATATATGACAATAAATAACACATAACAAAAGATATGATATTTCAGAAAACTCCTGTTAGGAAGTAAAAATTATGGTGGGGATGTCACCCACAAAACTTCACTATCTAAAGATAAGAAGGGAGCCGATTAAGGCTTACAATTTGATCACTTCTGATGATCTACCCTGTTAGGAGTATTAGAGTGGAGACCTTTTAGGATCTACTTTGTTTGAAGCTTTAGCAACACCGTTAGGTGTGCACTCTGTTAAGAGATTTGTCAAGAACTGTTAAGTCCACCTTCTACTAAAGGATTTCTGATGTGATGCAGTTGTTAGAATGCAACTACATTATAAATGTTTATCTGATAGTATATGCAATCTATAATTTCTGATAACATATCCTATAAAGATTACAATGTATATGTAATCACCTTGAGTGATTGAATGATACCTTGTCTCTGCTCGTCGGTAGCCTTATTTGTGTTCTTGAGAACTGATATGATTTGTTTCTGAACTTTGCATCAATTCACTTATGCTGCTTAGATGCTCTTCATGGCTATAATAATTTATCAACTCTCTTTATTACAAATGATTGAACATCTATATATACTAGTTTCTAGGTCCATTCTTGATTCACGCTTTTCAAGTTAACTCTAGATTCAAGGTTTACAACTTGACCTTGATCTTTAGTTAGTTATGTTTTAGATCCATTAGGATCCATTAAAACATTTTAAATATACTTTCTTGACCCTCAAGTAATGATTTAAAACAAATTAAAACTCTATAAATAGAATTACAATGTTTTATCTCACATGGAAAGTCAGATCCACTTTTTGCGGTTTTGTAACTGACTGTCGATTCTAATTCTCGAGTTTCTCTGTCAGTCTATCGGGTTTCTTTCATTCTTTTCTCTATTGGGCTTCTGCTCCATTGGTGTCCCTATATTGAAATTTTTTTGGGTTCCTTTCCTTCTCTTCTCTGTCGGCGGTGTTCATAAAACTGTATCGTCGGTTTAGTGATTTTAGATTCGTCGGCGATGTTCTGAAAACTGTTTCATCGGTCATGTCCTTTATGCTTTGTCATTGGTTCAACACTTGATAGTGTTCATTAGGCAATTATATACTTAGAATTTTCATGACAAGCATTGTCATCTCGTCGGGTAAGGCAGTATGTTATTTGTCGGGTTTGCCTATACTGATGACCTTTATCATGTTTTTCACTTAAGTATACTAATGGAAAAACTTAATGTCATCAATCTCGCCCTTTGACATTAGTATCAAAAACTGATATGTGCAACATACTTTAATGTATTGGTATGTATGCCTATGTATACTCCTTTTTTTTCTTTCTTTAGTCATTAAATGACTCCCCCTATGCATATGCTGGTAAGTGTAAGTTTATGTACATATAATTGCCTTCCCTTTTTTTGTTTCTTTTTTTTTTATATATGATATATTGTACATATCTATTTTTACATATCTATTCCTACTGTACATACAACATACATATCCTTTTCCTCCTTTTTTGATAATAAGGGCAAAGGTACTTACAACTTGTCAAAAATGTGGGAGTGTGAGGCTTTGATTTCCTCCATCATCTTCTCCCATTTCTCCTTCAAATTTTCTAGAGCCATGTGCTCAAGTGATATCCTCACATGCATATCATAGATGATGTCTACCACAGACATCTCCGGGGTCGAGCTCAGACTTCTTGCATCTGTAATGTGTTGTTGCAGAGTAGTGAGGTTTGGCAGTATGTGAGCCTGCAGCTCAGTAACCTCATTTCTAAATCGTGTCTCTGCATCCCATATTTCTTGTCTTAATCTATTTACCTCTATGATCTTGTCATGATGCAACTTTATTGCATTTTCATTAGAGGTTAAACTTTGTGCACTTGCTCTCAGATTTGAATCTAATTGGGACAGCTTTTCACCATTCTCTTTTGTGAAATTGTCAAGTGTGCACATTTTTTTAACTAAGTTAATGGCTTTTACAATCATTGGTTCTAATTGACTGGCTAATTCAGAGAGATTTACCTTGTTTTCTGCCACTTCTTGGCTTATCTTCTCAACTAGTTTGAGTTGATACTTCTTCTTTTCCCGTTCTGCCATTGCCTACTCTGTATCTACACTTTGAGTGGTGATGGCGTCGGTAAGAACTACAATTTGTTCCATGACTGATATGTCATTTTTAAATTTTACCTCAGGAACAAGTTGATGTAGTATATCCCTAGCTTTGTCAAGTGCTTGGGCTTCCCTATGTGCTTTTCTCATTTTCTCCTGTAGGGCTTTTCTTTGACATATCACTCCAAAATTTTGAAGTGTTTTAACATCTAAAGTTGATACATCCCACTTGGGTATTTCAATCACCTCATCAAGCGTTACAGCCAAGATATCTTTCTTTATTACTTTCTTCTTCTTATTTTGTTGGGAGACAAATTGGTGAACTACCATTTGTAAATATTGATATTGGATTGATTTGGTAGGTGAAGGTTGAGAAGATGAAGCTTCTTGTTGCTTCTGTTTAGAGTCCACCTGCTTGTTGTGTGAAGATGTCTCTTCAGTGGCCTTGGGTGCATCAACAGATTTTTCTTCCTTTTCCTTCATGCTATCATCTTGCTTAACTTCTTCACTCTTTTGTTTTCCTTCATCATTTATCAATGTTTCATCCTTGTTATTATCTTCTCCTTTGTCTTTTTCAATAGACAACTTTGGCTGAGTGTCAGTTACATCCTTCATCTCTGTTTTTATATCCTTTTGTGTGTCTGATGCATCTTTAGTTTCATCATTACCCGTGTCATCGGGTATGTTATCATCTTTCTTAGATGATTTCTCCTGACTAGAGTTAATATCAATAGCTTATATTAATATTCACATGTTGGTCAGAGTATTTACCTCTACAATGTCAGTAAGTGTGTCATGTCTGTTAGTATCACCTTGTGCAACAGTTACATCTTCATCTTTTTGCACGTCTTCTGCAGGGTCATTTCCTATATTTTCATTAATGATATTATCCAACCATGTTTCATCATTGACATCCTCATTTATGTTACCTTTTATTGTCAATTCTTCTTTGGTAACCTCTTCTTCAGTATCCAAGTCAATATGAGTTGGGCTTGGTGGAATTTGGCATTCTTCACCTTGTGTATTGTCAAGAGTAGTGTGGGGCCATACCTCGTCTACAAATTTAGTATCCTTGTGGCCTATTGTATCACTCTCTTCTCTATCCATCTCAACTGATGAATCATTCTGTGCATCTTTAATGATGATGTGTTCTTTTTCTGGGTGTTGACAGGACTTTGTGACCGGGGCTGCCAACAAAGGTAAGTTGTCACCGAGTACCGGGGTACCGGCCAAATTCACCTATAAAGGTTATCCAGGGAAGTGAGATTCCCCAGGCCTCCAAGAACATGAGAGTCGAGTCTTGATAGTGCGGGGCTCTATTGGGAGATGTGATTGTTTTGTTTGAGGGGGATAGCTGGTTATCTTCAACTTGTCTTCTCCGGGGATTCAAGTGAGTGGGGTTTTCTGCAAGCACGCATTCATTTTACAAATAAACTTTAAAAGATAGTACAGAGTTAGAGAGATTTCATCTACCTATAGTTATGCTAAACATTCAAAACATCAACAATGCTCCAACACACTATACTAAATACCAAAGAAATATACAACCATCAGTTCATATTTTATTAGTGGCAAAGGAAAGGAGGTCATTAATCTACTTTAAGTATCAGAGCAAAGGACATAAAGAACACAAAGCATAAAATACCATTAACCCAGAAGACAGAATATAAACAACATCATTGAGAGAACTCTTCCTTCTTCATTAACATCTTCTCCAGCAAGCACTAGTGCGTGGTACAATGGTGGCTCCAAGGGAGCATCTAACTACTGAAAGCTTAAAGACTATTGAGCATTGAGCTCTGCAACTAAGAACTGAAAGCCAAATTTCTATTAGCTATCGACTACAAAATCATCAATTTTGTCGACCATTAGTATGAGGTTAAACTTATTATTTATACACATCACTTGACCTAAACCTAACCCTAACTTATTTTATATTTTATAATATAATATATTATCTGGTGGGTGGTACTACCTACACCACACTACGAAAGACCTCGAGATAGAAAAAATCTGACATGCAGAAGAATAAGACAAGAAAGGTAGAGTGGAAGAATCGGCCTCGAGAAGAGAGCTGGGAGGAGAAAGAAGAAATTGGATCCCCTGGGGATCAAGGCTACATGCCTCATAAATGGGAAAGCAGCGCCCTGTCTCCGATGCACCAAGTGTAACATTGAAGCGGCGCCTTGGGAAGGCCATCTGTCATAAACCTCTTGTCAAGATGACATGCCTTATTATAGTTATGTGCCCTCTAAAAACCTTCATTAACTACCTTGAAAGAAACCAGTCAGCCTTGGGAACTAGGACACAGGTCACTTAAAGAATTCAAAAATGTGGGATCCAGAATTTTGGGATCCGGGAACTTGCATTCCAAAAGAATAAAAAATACAAAACATGGTGTTGATAAAATTTCCCCAGATCTAGAGAACTTTATTACTTATGATTTTTTCCAAGCTTCCAATACTTGGCCTATAATTTCTTCATCCACATCCTTGATGTTGTCCCATCTTCTTTGGATAGCCTCCAATGCTTCCTAAACATTCTCGGCCCCTCTCCGAAGTTCATCCACCATCTTGATGGCATCATGTGACCAGATCATTATTTTGGACAATCTGGACAGCCGACCTTGGTCAAAATGTCTGGCAGGTGGATACAGGGACTCCATCTTCTCATCAAACTTACTAAGGACATAGTCCTCTAGATTACACATCCTGGTTGTGAAGGGATCAACTTGCGATACCCCAACCATGATTGATTTAAATAGACCCAAGGGATATTGGGTAGCTGTTACTTTCTCTTTCAAGGCCTTAACCAGTTCCTTGCATACCTCACCCTTGAGGACAAGTCTAGAGTAATGGGCCTGGAGGGAATCAAATGATTCATCTCCCAAAATTCTAGACTTTGTGGAAACTTCTTCACCAATGTTGTGGATCTCTTCTAACCTGGCCTTCCATTTTTCATACTTGGCTAGATCTTGCTCCCAAATGATAGTGGATCCCCTTGCCTGGTTGAGAAGAAGATCGACCTGATAAAGGTTTGGGAGGGACGCCGCCAGAAAATGCCTCATTGTAGTCACCTAATCAGCTGCCCACCCATCCACAGATTGCGCTTTCTTCTTCATGATGTGCAGAGAATCCACATCGCCCTGTACAAGTGGCAATTTGAAAGAAGGGGTTTCGGGGTGGACTTCGGCCAACGGTCGCGTGAGTTCTGCTAGAAGCATGAGGAGATTGGCATTTGTTTCTATTTCCTCTTGTAGCTTCTAGGCTTGCTTTATATACTGGGCTTCTATTGCTTTGGTAGCTTCCTTCAGCAAATCTAGCTCACCCTGTTTATCTCTCCTCCCCAATTCTACCTCTGTTACGTCATAGTCTTTGGGCCTTACAGCTGTTGTGTCTGCATTAAGAGGGGGTGTTACAATGGTTGCAACTGTAATGCCTATTGGGTTAGTCCAGAGAGTATGGAATACCCACACCTTCTTGGGCTTCTTAGCCTATCTTCCTAGTCATCATTTCAGCCAACGAGAGCGGAGTGTTTGTGGTTATCATCGGGGTCTTTCTTTTCTTGGATTCCACCAGCCATGGGGGCGGCTGGGGTGGCTTTGTTACTAAGACCTGTTCATTAGGATCCCTTTCAAAATCTGGTGGCACATTCCCATAGTGTACGTAATGCTCAGGCTCTTTTTCTTGCTCTTGTTTCGCTTCCTCTTCTAGTTCTCTGGAACCCTCAGTGTTCTCCACCATGCTGGCATCTTCTATAGTATCATCTAGGATCTTTTCCCTGGTCTCAATCTCACTTATATTTTTAGGGACTTCCTCCCTGTTGGTGTCAGTTGTTTCTTTATTTTCCTTCTCTGGGACCTCTTGGTCCATTTACTGCTGTTGTTCCTGGGCCTTGTTATCCTCATCCACTGGGATGTTCTCCTCCACTGAAGCATCTTCTGGAGGTGGGTGAGGTCACCGGCCAAAGTTTAACAAGGCAGCCACCGTTACTACCTCACTGAAAGTGCTCTGGGGCACTTGGTCACTTGGAGTTACCAAAGGCACTTGAAGCATGATGTTTGGAGGTATGGTTGTTCCCTCGGGTCTGAGTTCTCCAACCATCGATTGCTCATTTGTGGGATTCCTTGGTGCATTCTTGATCTCCTGGACCAGTGTTCTTTCCTGCTCAGGCTCTGTTGGTGCTTCTTCCTGAGCCTCCTTCTTTGATGTTTCTTTTTCTACGAGAACTTCTTTCTCTATAGGGACTTCTTCTCTGTCCTGAGCTACAATTTCTTCCACCACATGATCAACGCCTTGTTGAATCTCCAAGAGCTCCTCTATTGAGAAGGTGTCGTCAAAATCATCATGCGGGGGCAAGGAGTCTAAAATATCCTCTAACTTGAGAGAGTCCAAACTTACATCCACTAAGGGCCTTTCTGGCATGACGGGGGTAGTGTTGGGTGCAGGGGTCACCATTGTTTTCTTTCTTCTTACAAGTGAAGCCCTAGTATCTAGGATGTTAGTAGACTCTGCCTCAGTGAAAGTCTCTCTGCTCATCATAGCTACCAACAAGGAGGATCTCGTCAGGTGAGCAGATGCCATTTGAGTTATGGGGAGACCGGTGGATACCTACATGCTTAGTTGCTGACTAGTTAGCTTTGCCGATTCCATTTGTTGATGCAAAAGGGCCATCAAAAGTGTTGGAACTTAGGGAGGTGCCTTTGAAACCGGGGCACCCTCTTTCCCTTTTCCCTTACTTGTGCTTGCTCTAGTGGTCACGGTGGATGAAGAAGGTTCAGCGCCAACTAAAGAGGGGATGGTCTTCTTGACCGTTGATTTCTTTTGTATGCTTTTAGGACACACCCGG
This sequence comes from Thuja plicata, assembly GCA_018584345.1. Taxonomy (NCBI): domain Eukaryota; kingdom Viridiplantae; phylum Streptophyta; class Pinopsida; order Cupressales; family Cupressaceae; genus Thuja; species Thuja plicata. The sequence goes on from MU228437.1 coordinate 85,336, forward strand.
GCAAAGTACTGGTGAATTGCCTCCAAAATGGGGTGGCTTACCCCTTCAATGGTTAGATCCTCTGAAATGGCCTATTCCACTAGAGGAAGATCATGTTTTTCCAACCCTTGTCCTTTATATGTTGGATCCTCCAGCGGCCCATCATCATTGAATCCCTTCACGAAGGTCTAAAGGTCTAGCACTTTCATGAGCCATTTGCTAATCCTTGTATTCTGTCGGGCCCAGAGATCAAAACTATCTTGGAAATCTACCCAAAAGTCCTCAATATCTACTTCATGTGGCTTAGACACCTGGGCTAATGCTGTGGAAATCTTGCCGCGGGGATAATAATTTTTTCGGGCATGGTGGAATTCCACCAGCCCCAAGCTCTTTATCTCATTGTCTGCCTCCCGGGCTGCGGTGAGGCTGCATGTGTAATTCCCACAAGAGAAAGGGAATGGGACATTGATGACCTTCTTCAGCATGAAGAAGGTGTGTAGGTCCATCATCTACCTTCAAAATTCCAAAAGAATAATCTTGTCCGTGCAATACCGGGGAAGAAGATAGGACTTCTCATTGAAGCTTATCACCCTAATGTAGGTGTGGTGCCGGAACTGAATAAAATACTAGCCATAAGAGATGACCAGAGTCATCGCCACATGTGAGAGGTGGTACCCAGAATCCTAGGTAAGTGTTAAGATATTTTGGTAAATGAACGCGTCATTTACCCAGCCGAAGTTCAAGAAACTAAGCTCCCACTGCAACTAGGGATAATGATCCCATGGTGTGACCTTTCTTGGACCATTTTTGAGTTCTCCCACTATTCCCAAACCTGGAAAGGCCAACCTCTATTACGCTAACACCCACAACATGTATAATGTCATATAAAATTGGGAATTCTGGGCGACGGTCCTCATCTGTGTATCCACATGGTTAGCTATAATAGCCGCTTAGTTGAAGGTTCGGTTGTGGGTTGTGATGCAGTATAGAAAATAGTACATCCATGTCGAGAATTCCTAGGTGTGGGGCCATCCAAAGATCCTGCATAAGAATATGATGTCCACTTGAATGGGCTCCTTGAAATCCCCACAGGGGATTTCCAACTTCATTCTTTTGTGGTCTTGCTTCGGAGACTTCAACCACTGACTATTGAGGTGTTGCCGAGAAATGGTATAAGCCTCACCAAATTCCTCCAATGATTTTTCCCTAGTGATGATGGCGGACCCTTTGAACTTAGGAATCCCCAACTTGAAAGCAAATGTTGCGGCGTCCAAGGTGACGATTGTGGTGGGATATTGCAACGGCTGAGGGTCTGAAAGAAGAATTGTGCGAGTAGATGCATTATATAATATTGCCAGCTACTTAATTAATTCTATTGACTGCACTAAACATGGAAATTTTGTGGCCTTTATGATGCTGGAGGTGGCCAGGCAGGTGGCAATTTTATCTCCCTCAGCCTTCAACCTGTAAATGGTCTGTATCAGACCCTATAATTCAGCCCAACTTTCAGGGTCTGTATCTATTATTTCCTGGACCTTGGAGTCCACCTTGGACCCCGCAATAGTTCCCTCCTTTGGATATTTTAAGGTTAGGGGCAGCTTTGCCAGCATTCTCTCCATCTTTGGCTTTGTAGCTACCCTGGTGGAAGTGGTAGGTAGTTCCGAACTATCAGGAGGAGCGAAATTGTCAGATATCTTGAATTAATTTATTTGCAACCTGCAAGACTGGAGAACCATTAGGACATATATAAACATGAGTTATAATTATGGGAGATTATTCACCAACCCGCACCTGCCAAACAAGCATTAGTACATATATCAAAAGTTTCAGAGTATCTAGAATGAACATGACTTAGCGTTCCAGAGCATGTTAACAAGGCAGCTGGAAGAAGTGAAAGACAAGGTCTGGCTGGAGGTTCGAAGTTTGAACAAACTAGTCTTTGTCGATGTGACTAGAAATAAATCATACCTTGGTCGATGTGTACTGGCACGTGGTAGGATGGCAGGTGGCATAAAGGCATTGAAAGCATTAATTAAGACAAGTGGGCTGACATGGGGCAGAATGAATGCTAGATTGGACATATTTAAATGCCCACAGGTGGGAAATTAATCCTACCATTAATGTGACAAGACAAAGGAGAGAGAAAGCCACCATAGCTCAAACTAGCAACGTGCCAGTTCAAACTATGGTGACTACACCTCAACAAGCTCAATTTTGTGGGGTGAAAATGCATGACAGAGCACGAGGAACTTGCGAGCTCGAAAGGATATACAGAACATATACATGCATGAAAATGTAGAGGGCCAAGGGCCGAAATAGATATACACAAAATATACAGAAATATACATCATTTACAGCTATAAAAAATATAAACAATATAAACACATGTAGAATAGTTACCCTAAAATAATATACAGAATGTACACTAACCTACAGTTGTGCAGAGGGAAGACAACCCTCTGGCGGTGCCAACCCACCAATAGGAGGTAGACCAAACAAACAAACCAATAGGACGAAGAGAAGCGACACAAAATGCAAAACAAAACCAGAGAACCAAACAGAGACAACAAGAAATGCAGAAATGACGAAGAACCAGAGGACCTACCTAAAAATCCATAGAAGAGTGGGGAAAGAGAACACTAGGAGCACTCCCGCAATGAGCTCTACCCTTAGATGACCATGAACAACCACCTCGAAGCAATGGGTAATCAACACGCTAAGCACAAGGTAATCAAATTTTAATCACTATTTAATCTCTTTGAGGATCGCTCTGAGCACAAGTATTTTTTTAATCATGGTAACTATAAAAGTGATCAGTAATTTCTATTTATACTCATGGTAAAAGCAAGTTACCCTTTTCCCTGCAAATTCTGGAACAAGCAAACCTCTGGACTCCAGGCCCAGGGATTCTGATTGACCATGTCCCCTTACAAGAAGAAGACATCGTGGTAGAGAATCTCAAAGTCTGGAGTCCAGCTCTAGAAAGGAAAAACCATCTCCAGGACCGGGTCCCAAAGACATGAAAGACAAATCAAAAGAGAAGAAAACCTCACAGGAAGGAAAACCCAGACAAGAAACCAGAGAAAAACAAGGAAGACAAGGAAAAAACCAAAGTGAAAAAGGGGACCCAACATTTTGCACACAAAATGTAGGGATGGGTATGTAGATCATAACAAATGGCGACTATCTGGGATGAATACCTTAGCGCATTTAAGAACCACATAATCTCTGGTTAGAAAAACTGGAACCAATCGTTACTCGGAGCATCCTGTTTGCAAGGCATGAAACGTCTGAGAAAATAAGGCCATACACGATTTAATCCATGGTCTTTCATCAGTTTTGAAGTGTGTGCTTTGCAAGGAAATCAAGCTGACGACCTCTGGGAGAAGCAGAGAAGAGGCACTAAATATATCAATCCAAAGTCATCAAATTTTCTCTTTTCTCCTGGGTACCAGAATTTTTGTCCCATCTTTTCTTCCCTTATTATTTTATTCTTTTCTAGATGGGAGGGTGGTACTTATTTCACCATCCGGCTCAATATTATCTTAATACAATGGTGGTACTTCTTGCACCCTTCCATCTATTGACGGGTCTTTGGTGACCAGTTCTGCCAGTAGATATAAGTTGTCACCGGGTACCGGGGGTACCGGCCAACTTCGCCTGCAAAGGTTATCCGGGGAAATGAGATTCCCTGGGCCTCCAAGAACCTAAGGGTCAGGTCTCGACGGTACAGGGCTCAGTTGGGAGATGTGACTATTTTCGAGGGGGATAGATGGTTTCTTCAACTCATTCTCTCTAGGGATTCAGGAAGGTGGGGTTTCTCCAAGCATTTTATACTTAGAAAATAAACTAAAAAAGATTCTACAGGGTTAGAAGTGTTTCATCTACCTATAGTTATGTTTTAAACATTCAATACATCAATAATGCTCTGATATACTACACTAAATACCAAAGAAATACACAACCATCAGCTCATATTTGATCAGTAGCAAGGGGAAGGAGGTTGTTAATCTACTTAAAATATCAGAGCAGAAGACATGAAGAATATTAAACATAAAATACCATTAACTTAAAAGACAAAGTGTCAACAACATCATTGCAAGAACCATCTTTTCTTCATTAACATTCCTTCCAGCAAGCACTAGTGCATGGCACAATGGCAGCTCCAAGAGAGCATCTAACTACTGAAAGCTTTTAAGACCAGGGAGCATTGAGCTCTGCAACTAAAATGAAAATATTGCTTCTCTATTACTATGGACTGCAAAATCATCAATTTCGCTGACCATTGGAAAAGGGCTAGACTTACTATTTATACACATTTTCTTCTAACCCTAACCCTAACCCTATTTTACATCTCACCATAAAATATATTATCCGGTAGCCCGTACTTCCTGCACCACTTTACAAAAGACCTCGAGATGAAGAAGGTCTGACATGTTAGAAGAATAAGACAAGAGGATGGAGTGGAAGAATTGGCCTTGAGAAGAGAGTCAGGAAAGAGAAGGAAGAAATTACATCCCCCAGGGATCGAGGCTACATGCCTCATAAATGGGAAATGTGGTGCCTTGTCTCCAATACGCCAAGTGTGCTTCTGAAGTGGTGCCTTGAGAAGACCATTTGTCAAAGGACCAACTGTCAATCCGATGTGCCTTGATGTCGCTATCTACCCTCTGAAAACCTTCGACAACCTTTATTAACTGCTTGAAAGTGACCGGTCGGCCTTGGGGACCGGGACACAGATCACTCGAAAGAATACAAAATTTAGGATCTGGGAACTTACGTTCTGAAAGAATAAAGAATACACAATGCTTGGGTTTTCTCCAGCCCCCAAAGAAACTTTAGTTCTTCTTGTTATCATTGAAGGTCTAGAGGAGGCGGGAGATTCCATCCTCATCAATCTCTTTGAGGCCAGACCGCCGGTACTTGGCCACCTCGATTTGTTCTTCTAGCTCTGGAACATTCCTCTTGAATATATCAGCCATTTTTGCTGCATCATGACCACTAAGGATCATGTGAGTCATTCTTTCCATTTGAGTTCCATCCACTCCCTCTGGGGGTTGATATCTTGACTCCATTAATTCATCAAACTTTCCCAAAACGTATTCCTCCAGTGTGCATGTATCAGTGCTGAATAGGTCAGCTCCAGAGACCATGACAAAAGCCTTATATAAATTCAAATAATATTGGACCATATTGATTTTATCGTGTAGAGTCCCTACCAGTTTCTTGAGCACATCCAATGTGAGGTCATGTCTGGAGTGTTGGGCCCTCACAAAATTGAATGATTCTTCTCCTAGAATCCCAAACTCAGAGACCATTTCCTCCCCAAGACTGAGGAGTTCTTCAAGTTCTACCTTCCATGCTTCATAATTTTCTATATCACCCTCCCATATGTTGATAATAGTTTCTGCCTGATGAAGAACATGTCAGGCCATATAAAAGTCCAAGAGGGTGGATACCAGGAAGCGCCAGGTGTTTCCTATCTGTAGAGCGACCCATTAATCGACTACTTGGGCCTTCTTCTTCATTGCTCACAGGAAGTCTATGTCTCTCTATGGTAGTGGCACATCAAATATGGAATGCAATTCTAAGATGAAACTAGCAGCATAACAATGCAATGTTGATCTAAGATGAAGGCTTATTTGCTCTCAAAACATGCTCCTATTTATAGAAGAAATGGGAGAGAGAGGGGGTACAT
>MU228438.1:2860-14144 GCA_018584345.1 Thuja plicata
CCTCTCTCTCTCTCTCAGGTTATATTATATATTATAATATAAAATATATATTAACATACAATTTAAATATGAAGATATTATGTAATATATTGTAAAATACATATTAATATATAATATGTATAAAATAATATATAATATATGATATATAATGTAATAATTAATATTAATATATATTATATAATATTTAATATATAATATATAATCTAATATAATATTTAGTATATATAATATATAATCTAATATATAAATTTATATATAATAGATATTATATAATATTTAATATATATAATTCAATATTTAATTTACATTATATATAATTCAATATATAATATTTAATATATAATTCAATATATAATAGATATTATATATTATCTAATATATATAATATAATATGAAGTATGGAGAAAGGGGAGGGAAAGAGGGAGAAAGGGGAGGGAAAATTAAAAATTAAAAATTCTACCATCTTTATTGGGTACCCGAAAATATCAGGTAGTCGATTAGGCTCAGTATTGCTTTGTGCACCATACCTACCTGGTCAACTCTTCAAATGTCTCAAAAACGTGTTTTTCCCTTGTTTCTCTGAGTTCCAGACTTCGACCATGTAGCTAATGACTTTTTTTTAACCCGAATTTGATGAAATGAAAAGGGTATCTTAAGGAGATTGTCAGCTTTCTATCGAAATAATTGCTGTCAAATTTTAAATTCGGTAAGTAATTATTAGTTATTTTCCAATTGAGTTACCTCTAAAGTATTGATTTATATACTGATTGAAAAATGGCTATAACTTTCAGACGGTATAACATTTTTGAAAACCGAAAAATGTGTCACATTCTATGCTTCGCCTACTATAAGAAAAAAAATTATTTTTTTGAATTTGGTAAAGTTTTCAATGAGTTAAGGTGGTCAGACATGAGAGTTTTTTTATTCTAAAAATGTTGTAGCAGATAATTTATAATTAATTATTTTTTTAGCATAAAATTACACAAAAATATGCATCCATCCGGGAAGGAGTCTACTAATTATATATAAAATCTTATAAAAAATATTATCATTTGATTATGATTAAGGTGGTCAGACATACACCTGCTTCTTATTTGTTTCCTAAAATTTTTGTATTACTGCATTGAATTCTATACTTTTTACCAATCATATTAACTTTTTTTCAGAAAAGGCCTAGTAGTTTAGAAACTACATTCAATTTCCTATAGATTCTATTCTTACAACTTTTTTATATTAAGTTGATAGCTAGTTCAAATTTTCACGTCAAGTTGACTAACCCTGATTTTGCTGATTTTTCATTGCCACTTAAGGGCATAGTTTGGCCCCCCATGATCTTGCACATACCTTCATTTACTATATCTGTTTAACCATTGATTCAGAAAATCTCTTAACCGAGTAGGATTTAACAGTCCTTATTATATTGAGATACTCAAGAGTATCAAAAGGTTTTCTTGTTGATAGTATAGTGAATGTTAAGTCAAAAGACTAACTATTATTTTTAAATCCTCTAACAAAGTCACACTTAATAGTGTGTATTGCAACTTTTAATAGGGTTGGCTCTTCACCGAGCTCACTTTAGAAGAGTGAAATAATTTTGGGTTACCGGTCCTAGGTATTTTTTCCCTTAGCAGGGTTTCCACATTAAAATCTATGTGTCAAATATGTATATGTTTCATTGCATTGATATTTTGTTTTACACATTATTGAAACTTGATTGGTCGGTTAACACTAAGTTTATTTTCTACTATTCGGTATATTCTAAAAAGGATAAACAATATATCTTACCGAGTAGTTTATATTGGTTATAATTATTTATGACATACATCTTGATGATTGGGGACTCTAAGAAAATTGAGGATATTATATTTGAGATATAAGTTTTTGGTTGGATCTTTTGGAATTATTTTTAAGGCCACTGATTCACCCCCCCTCTCAGTTATTCTAACAATGACTATATTAAAATGAACCCTTAAAATAATTATTATCATTATTTTTATATGATTAAAATCTTAGTTCCACATTTTTCCTTGCAGAGGGCAACTCTGAAAGACAAGAAGGTCGACTTTGGAAAAGCGACCAAGCAACTTATTCCCAATATTATTTTTTTTGGCCTTTTGACTTATATATATGTATGTAATATTATTACTATTCTTTCTTTAAATGTCTTATGCCTTTATATTTGAGCATTATGATATCTATTTTGTTTTTATAAAAAGTTCAATGATTCCGATGATGATATTTATAGGTTTATAATACATACAATGCAGATTAATATTGTGATATGTAAACATATAATGTGTGCTTGTTTACGAAGATAAAAGATTATATTAAAATATTTACCCTTGTACGTGTATGTGTCAGAATGTTGACCTCTAAATCAGCGACAACACAACATAGTCATTGCTCAATCGTTGAATCGTGAAGATGAACATGAATTGCTCATTCCATAATATCGATTGAACCAACCTATTGCCTCCTATTTAGTTGGGGTGTTTAATTACTTTCAGAACGAGAGCCAACAACCATAGACCATTGCTAAAATGGAGGATTTGAAAGCTTTGAAAACTTGAAATGAGATTATTCTATATGAGATATGCAATTGTAATCTAGGAATGAAAATGCAGATTTTAAGCTAAGAAACTTGAAAAAGATAACATAATTAAGCTATTTGATAGTAAACAAACTAAATTGCAATGAAGAATGCCATTAAGCTAAATGAAATTATACTAAATATGCAATAAAAGATTGGAAATATGAGAGAATTGAGACAAGAATTCACTATAGTTTTGGTACTCTAAAATTACTCTCCTTCAAATGAAGGAAAGAAGGTCCATAATATAGAAAAGCCTGAAGAGTTTCTTGGGAAGAAACGGTTGACTCTTCATCTCCATGGAGGAAGGTGAGACAAAAATGAAAGAATTATTTCATTAAATAAATAAATTATTGCCACATGGGTGGCTTTTCACTTTATTTGATTTATTAAATTTAAGTGAGAATAATCCATTCAAATAACCAAATAATATTTAATTCCTTTGATGTGTATTAGCTAAAGGGGGTGGGATTAATCTAATTTAAAAGCATTTAGGACTTTAGAATTAAATTAATTAATCATAAGGATTTTTAGCTAATAAATCTTGAAAATTTAAGAATTAAATATGGTGTAAGATTTATGCAAATTTAGGTTTTCTGCATTTGAGAATAAGTCAATTAAAGACAATTAGGAAGGAGAATTTTCCTAGTACAATATGACTTTGATGATGAGAAAATGCACCAAAATTGATTAGAATTGTAAGGTGTCAATTTTGGGGTATTACATTTTTCCCCTCTTTGAATTTATGTGCGAGCAACGCGTTGATTCAAAGAATAGTTTGATGTGACAAATGAAGATTTCAGAAGTCTAGGTTAAGTTGCCAAGACACCGATTAGATCAAGAACCAGAACCATCTTCAAAATGAAGCATGATTTTCCGAAGTATAAGTTAGATCGCGAAGACAATGGTCCAAATACCAATTGAGAGAAGATCAGAATCAGGGTTAGATTGCCCCAATGTCTGTCGATAGCTGATAAAGATTTAGGACTATCTTCAGAATCAGGGTTAGATTGCCCCAATATGAAGGTTAGCCCTCTGAGATCTGGGTTAGGTTGCCCAGATAACTGTTGAAAAGAGCTTTTGATAGTCATCTTTAGAACGAAGCATGAATTTTAGGAATTAGGGTTAGATTGCCCCAATACCCAATGAGATTTCAAGAATCATCTCCAGAAAGAAGCTTGATCCTTGAGGATCTGAGTTAGATTGCTCAGATACCTAGAAAGATAGATGACAAGATGATAAGATGCGAGGCATCAAGATGCCCCTAGAGATTCAAGATCATGGAATATCCAATTTTGACCATAAGGTAGGAAACACTGAATATTCCCCAAGTGATGAGATGCCCCTAGGAATGAGGACTTTTGGTTCAAATTAGACTGATTCGAGAATGATGCGAAAAGATTGAATGATGCAATCATCCTGCCCCCTCGGGAGCGAAATTGAAAGATGACACAACATAAAGATGATCGACAACAAAAGATTGCAGATAGAAGTAAGATCGAAGATCCAGAGAAATTTAGAGTTAGATCAAGAGAAGGCAGCATCAATTTAGAGCGATCGGGAGGTCCTGTTGACTAGGTTTGACCATAGTTGACCAAGTTTGACAAAAATTGACTAGAGTTGACATTTGATGAGAAGATTGCAGAAGTTGAGACAATGATGATGAGAGATGATTCTGACAAGAAAGCGACATTAGAAAGTTGACTGCACAAGCGTCGGAGCACGTCGGTCCCAAAATTTTAAAATACAATTTTGAGCTACTTAGGAGTGTCAGATTATGATTTTGATCACAGAAATAGATTCAGACTGGTTGATTCAGCCAAGCGTGGAATTTTCACAGAAAAACGAGCACTTTTGAAAATTAGGTCAAAAGCTATATAAGGCCTGGAGGGGTCATTTTCAAATCATTATTCACTTTTGACTTTAGAGATGGCAAGGGCCCAGACTCATATTGATAGCATTCCTATGTATACATATAAATTTGAGCACTCTCGACGACACAGCCAGCCACCGGAGTATGACGCACCTATAAGTAATCGAAAAACCATCTTGTATTTTAAATATTTATCAATTTTTAGATCTTTTAGCATGTTTTTAAAGCTTTTACGTCCAGTTAGGTCAACTCTCGCATGAGGAAATAGTTTCCTCGTGCCAGCCAAGGTCGCCCCTTGTGCAGGTTAGGACTTCCTTGCACGGGGTCCCTCCGTGAGCTTGCGTGAGGTGTACGACGATGTCGCGCGAGATTTCATTGCCAGTGATGAAATCTCGCACGAAGAGAGATCCTGTCTTGCACAAAATAGAAATCTCATGCGGGAAAAGAGTTTCCTCGCATGGGAACTATTTGCAGTCTAGAAAGTTGTCGTCTAGTATGTCGCAGAATCAGCCAATTAGAATGCCTCAGAACTGTGTTTAGGATAGATCCATAGCTGCATTTGTTGTCATTGCTTTAAAAAATCATCATGTTGAGATACTGATCAAATGTCATCGCTTTCTTTATAGGTTGACTTCCCTGATATTGTGTTCTAGTCTCACCATCCTGTTATAGGCGAGCTTGTGCGGAGACTGACTGATGTTGAGGGTGCCCATCTTGACGGGCTAGGACTATCATACCTTCATGATGTACCCGAGATTCAAGTAAATCACGGTCTAATTGGTGCACTTGTCAAGCGTTTCCATTTGGAGACAAACACTTTCCATTTTCCATAGGGGGAGATGATAGTCACTCCTGAGGACATATACATGATCTTGAGAGTACCATTCCACGGGGCTCGCGTGGAGTATGATACCCAGTCGAGGGCAGGCACACTTGCATTGAGAGCAATCTTCCAGGATGATCTAGTGATGGGTCGAGCCATCTCTTAGGAGGATCTGACGAGTAGGTACGGTGCAGAGAATACATTGGCAGTTGTCTTGGCGATGTTCTTGAGTTGCCACCTGGTGCCGGATCAGGGCCAGCACAGATTGGAGTGCGACTGGGGAGTCATGCTGTAGCGGATGTTAGCCAGCCCAGCAGTGAGGTTTGGATGGGGAAAGTGCATGCTCACACAAATGTACCATGAGATGCACGAGATTGTGTCTCAGAGTGCATGGACCATGGTGGAAGGAGTTGTGGTTCTACAGATCTGGGCTTGGGAGCACCTTCCTGTATGTTGGATGATTTTCCATGATACTCGATAGCCCCTATAGCCATATATATACAGGTATGCAGGTCTGATGACTCAATCAACGCTGGGTAAGACAGATCAGTGGCGGGCACAGCTAGATGATATGGCAGTAGTTATATGGAGGCCATGGATAGCCATAGAGGTTTGGGATGATGCACGACATGAACTGCCGCATATGTTCTGCTCGCGTCCTTTGATCGGGTGCACCATCAGTGTCATTGAGTGCTTCCTGCTGACACGGGTCCTACGACATTTTGGGAGACCACAAGACATCTCCCAAGAGTATTGCACATATGCTCGATTCGTCGATGAGACAAAGAAGGGCTGGCATTGGTAGCTAGATCGAGGGAGGAGTATGATAGATGCACGGGTACCACTAGCTAGGTGGGACTATTTAGCAAGGGTGACGGATGCAAGGATGACACCTACATATAGAGATCACATCTTAGCTCACCCATTCCTGAGATTCATAGATCCTATTGGCATGGGCCCATAGGTACAATAGGTAGTACAACCACCACCACAACAACAGGTACCACAACCGCCACCGCAGTAGCCACAACAGCCAGGACAACCACCACCATAGAAGGTACCACCACAATAGAGAGTACTATGGCTGAGGACCTGGAAGAGTCCCCTTCCTCCTAGACACATGGGAGTAGACGCAGGTGCAGGTAGTAGTGGGACTCAGGATATGTCCACTAGGCAGAGGACAGGTGACAACTCTGAGCAGGGAGAGGATATTGTTATGGTTGATCCACAGGCAGGAGGATAGGTGGGACAGTTACAGGAGGCTCTCAGGAAGAGTCGGGAGAGGGTGAGGCAGGTACAAAGGGAGTGGGATGACTACCGTACACAAGTGGTCATCCAGGAGACCTAAGTGACCGAGCGGGAACGAGAGATCTGGGGACTATAGGAGGCACTAGCTAGAGCACAGGCAGAGGTGAGATATGAGGCTGCTCAGTCAGCCTATTATTATGTTGCATACATGATTGCAGTTCTCGACGCAGCGGACCAAGTTCTACCATTTTCAGAGTATGTTGGGGCATGCGCTGCTCTACAGGCACCACCATAGGCACCTCCTCAGTAGCAGGCCATGCCACCTCCTCCACCTCCTCCAGGTGGGAGTGGCTAGATGAGACATTTGATACACATTGTACCATCATTTTGATGTACTATGCTCGAGTAGCACCATTTGTACACTTGATTGATTGATATATATGAGCTCAATTTTGGCATCATTGTACTTGTTTATATATTGCTTTAAACTTGTATATCTTGTGAGATGTTTCCTATATGATTAGATGTATAGATTAGAAATGTATGCCATGGACGAATATGCAAATGTTTATGCACATGTTTTATTGATGTATGAATGAATGTAATGTAATGATAGATGTTAGATGGATAAGTGCTATGCATGATTTGATTTATGCTTATAATGGATGCACATGTTTATGTAAATGCAAATGAATGTATGGAAATGCACTTTTGTGGAAATGCATGTAATGCAATAGTACTAATCATCTCATGCAGGATATCGCAATATACGACAGGTGCTAACCAAAAGAATATGATTAAAGATCGAGAACAAGGACCAGACACTTGTACAGTCAAGAGGAATCTAGGACAAAAGATGAGAACCTTCAAAGAATGAGAACACAATAAAGAGAGCACCAAAACTATTTCTATGCAAGCTTAAAATGCAAATGCAAGCCTAAGCTAAATGCAACCTTAGGACTTGGTTGTTGGACTCATCGCATAATTATCATCATCGAGTTTTGGAACATCTGAGTCGATACAATCCTTACTGGCGCCAATGCAACCATAAGGATATGAATATGACTTTCATCGGATAAAATGTAGGAAATGAACATAAGCACCAAGACACAAAAGCCAAGATGACCTAAACATAGTTTCCAGTTTAACAAAGCAATAATATTCAAGGACATAGTTCCAACCTCCCCTTGGCATACAAATAAACAAGATCAAGGGATGTGAGGCTTTTCCACCTTAATGCATAAGCTCTTATCACATACACCCTATTTATTTGACGTTTTCGGATCATCAAAACCACACCCACAAGCAGTAGACAAAGAAAATATCAATGAAATTCATGAGAATAGACAACATACAAAGAAAGATTCAATCATAGCTCAACATGTTTCAAAGTTTACGAATGTGTATGTGTAGAGGGTGTTGAAAAATACCGTTGTGCTTGTGAGTGCAATATGTTTGATTGTTATCGAGAGATGTTTATGTTGCGATATCCAATGTGTGTTTTTCAAACACAGATGTGTCCAAAGATAGTGTTAAAAACACTGTTTGATTGAGGTGTTGAGAAACACCAGTTTGTGCTAGTAGATAGTTATCCTTTAGAACTAACAAGATTACTGACTTGAGTGTAAATTGAAGATGCGATCAAAGTGGGGAGCCATGCCCCCAAGTAATGAACATTGATGAAAACTATGTAGATAGTGAGTTGATGTGAGAAATCTTAGTAGTACAATGATAGTACGTAGACATAGTGAGAATCATTGGTGATTGACGCAAGAAAGATTCTCAAGTATAAAGATCAGTGTGAGATCTAGGCATCAACAGACAGACTCAGTGAGAACCACTGGTGACTGATGCGAAGAGGAGAGAGACTCCAAAAGATAGGACAATGCCCCCTAGACCAGGAAGATGCCCTCGAGTGTGACCAGTTTCAATCCATGTGAAGTCGAGCAAAATCTTGAAAATAACTGAGAGCGAATGCATGAGCGAGCAAACTAAAGTAGGAAAGCAAACTAAAGAAGGAAAGTAGGAGAGAAAATTGTAAGAAAGCCAAGGGATGCCGCGATAGATAGAGCATTGTGGAACAAGAGGCGCCTGTTTACTAGGTTTTCACCATCTTGGCAGAAATTCTATTTTTGCTACCACGATGCCTGTTTACCAGGTTTTCATCAATGGCACATTTTTCTCTTTTTCCCATTTTTTTTTGTATTTTTAACTTTTTGATTTTTTTTGTATTTTTTTCATTTTTTCAATTTTTTTTGTATTTTTCATTATTGATTTTTTTGTATTTCTTCTTTTTAATTTTTTTAGTATTATCAAGGTGCCTGTTTACCAGGTTTTCACCAGGATAATAGATACATCAAAGTGCCTGTTTGCCAGGTTTTCACTAAGATGATCATTTTTTAAGGATATTTGGCGATTTTTAGGATTTTCTCAAAATAGAGTATGTACATGAGCATTCATAAGACATCTCAACTGTAGAACTTCTTTAGATGAAGAGCATTGATAGGCTCTTTGAGCTATTCCCCCTCTGTTGTAGAGAGCTGGTAAGTGCCAGACCCAAATAATACAGTGATAACATACAGACCAAGCCAGTTTGGTTCAAATTTTCCTTTCTGGACCCACCCCTAGCTGTTGATTGTTGGGGTTCTTTCTCATGACGAGATCACCCATTTGGAATTCCCTTGGTCTGACCTTCTTGTTGTAGCTTTTAGATATTCTCTTTTGATATGCTCAGAGATGATAGAATGCCACTTTCTGACGTTCATCCAGTAGTTCTAGCTCTTGAAGCTGAGATATTTTGATATCATCATCAGTAATGAGGCCCTTCAGAGAGACTCACAAGGTAGGAATCTCAACCTTAATAGGAAGCACTACATCTGCACCATAAACTAGAGAAAAGGGGGTGGCCCCTGTTGGTGTCCATATACTGGTGCGGTAAGCCCATAAAGCTGGATTAATCTGGAGATGCCAGTCTCGTCCATATTTGTGTACTGTGCGGTGTAAGATTTTGAGAATAGTCTTATTTGAAGCTTTCACTTGTCCATTACCCTGGGGATAATAGATAGAAGACCAATGCTGAATAATTCTGAACCTAGCGCATAATTCTTTTAGATCCTTGTTCTTGAATTTCCCCCCATTGTCAGTGATTATTGATGAGGGTACACCATATCTGCAGATGATGTAGTTCAGTATAAACATGGCCACGGACTTGCCATCAGTTACGATGAGGGGTACTGCTTCAACCCATTTGGTAAAATAGTCTGTAGCAATAATGATGTATTTATGTCCCCTTGAAGAAGACAGATGTATCTGACCCACCAAGTCAAAGGCCCACTACTAAAATGGCCAAAAGCTGACGAAAGGAATGAGCTCCTTGGCAAGAGCATGGATCAGATTCCCATGAAACTGGCATTGTTTGTAATATTTAGCAAATTATGTAGCTTCTTTCTCCATATTCGGCCAATAGTAACCAGCTCTAATAAGTTTGTGAGTCAGTGTCAAGCCGTTTGAGTGAGACCCATAGATGCCTTCATGCACCTCTACTAATGCATGCTTGCACTCATCAGGTTCTAAACACCTAAGGAGGGTACCGTCTAGATCTCGCCTATATAAGTTGCTAGCTATGATGACAAACCGTGAAGCACTACGGAATAAGTGATGTTTCTCATTTCGGGTGTCAGTTTTCAGAATGATCTGGTCACAAAGGTAGGAGTAAATATGTTGGTAGCGGGATGAGTCATGTCTAATGACTGAACAGATCATCCAGAATTCAGGGGAATTATAAGCAGGGTAGCATAATGTCTTCACTAGGAATTCATGTCGGAAGTCATTTTCTGGCATTTGTAACATGGAAGCCAGAGTAGCAATGGCATCAACTGTTTTATTATCTGCCCTTGGAATTTGTTGGAAAGTAATGTGTGCAAAGTATTTCTTGAGATCATCAACCGTCTTTTTATAAGGTACCAGTTTTTCATCTTTTGTTTGGTAGATATCATTCACCTGATTGATAACCAACTGTGAATCTCCAAAGACCTTTAGCTCATCGACACGCCATTCAATAGCAATTTTTAATCCATTAATCAAGGCTTCTTACTCAGCAGTGTTATTTGTGCAAGGAAACAACATTTTGTAAGCCCTTGGTAATGAATACTACTGAGGTGTAATGAACAAGATTCTGCAACCTGACCCCTGTTGGGTGAATGATCCATCAAAGAACATGGTCCATGCTTGATGTGTGAGAAGCATGATGGACTCATCTGGGAACTCGATCCTTAATGGTTGATAGTCTACAATAGGCGCCTCAGCCAATTGATTTGCAATTTCTTTCCCTTTGATAGCTTTTCTTTCCACATACTCAATGTCAAATTCATTGAGTATCATGACCCATTTAGCTAATCTACCCGTGAGGGCAGCTTTGTTGAGTAAGTACTCTAATGGATCAATTTTTGCAGTGAGCCTTGTAGTGTGAGCAAGCATGTAATGCTTTAATTTCTGGGAAGCAAATACTACAGCCAAGCAAGCTTTCTCAATGACAGAATAATTCATTTCATAGGAGACCAACATTCTGCTGATGTAATAGATTGCTCTTTCTTTATTGTTTTGATCTTCTTGGGCTAATAGAGCACCCAGAGATGTTTCTGTAGCTGAGATGTATAAGATTAATGGCTTCCCATGAATAGGAGGCATTAATATAGGCAGATTAGCCAGATATTGTTTGATTTGTTGAAGACCTTGTTCACATTCTTTATTC
>MU228438.1:54066-64130 GCA_018584345.1 Thuja plicata
TATATATATATATATATATATATATATATATATATATATATATATATATATATATTAGATCTCCATTAAAATTTTAAACTATTGTGCTTTTTTAACAGAGTCATTCACATGGTCTTGATTCACGTGGACTGAAGAGGACTTTGGACTTCAGGGATGCTTGATTTTATGCATATTTTATATTATATGCACTTGATGTTTTATGTTACGAACACTTGATACTAGGACACTTGATATTTTATGTTATTGACACTTGATATTTTATATTATATACACTTGATGTTTTATGTTACGAACACTTGATACTAGACACTTGATATTTTATGTTATGGACACTTGATTTTAGACACTTGATATTTACATGGGTTTTATTTACATGCTTTATTTGATGGACAATTTATGTATGTATCTATTGTACACAATTTGGACATTAAAAGAAAATGAAATAAAGATCAAGATATAAGACAATGTGAAAATTAAAAGCTTCTTGATTTTCAAGATAGAATGAATGAATATGTCCTTGGTACTTTTAATAATATAACAATATAGGTCTGTGCAATAATAAAAAGATTCAGGTCATCAAAAAAATGACGTCATTATAGACCTAAACTAAAATTGAACTAGAAACCTGCAACAATAGAAAAATATTTAATAAGTAACTAAAATTATAAGGAGATAGTAAATATGAAGCCAAAAGCATGTACAAATTAATGTTTGTGACTACAGATGTAATACTAGCATACTTACCATGTATTTAAAAACAACATTTATTAAAAGTTCTTCAAAAAAAATGGTGTCGGTATGGACCTGAAGAAAAATAGGAATTTTTTTTAATAAACTTAACTAAAATTTTGTTAACATAGTAAATACGAAGCAAACTTCAACTACAAATTAATGTTTGTGAGTATGTAAATGTAATAACATCATACTTACCATATTTAAAAACAACGTTCATTAAAATTTCTTCACACAAAATGGTGTCGCTATGGACCTTAAGCAAAATTCAACTAGCAACATGCAATAATAGGAAAATAAATTAATAAAGTTAACTAAAATTTTGTGAAAATAGTAAATACGAAGCAAAATTTAACTACAAATTAATGTTTGTGAGTATGTAAATGTAATACCATCATACTTACCATATTTAAAAATAACGTTCATTATAAGTTCTTCAAACTAAATGGTGTCGCTATGGACCTGAAGAAAAATTCAACTAGCAACATGAAATAATAGAAAAACAATTTAATACGTAACTAAAATCTTTTAGAAAACGTAATTATGAAATCAAGAACATGTGCTTAAGGGGATAGATAGGATGATGGCTTGCAAGGATATCTTAAGGGGAAGTCTTAAGGGGACGTCTTAAGGGGATGTCTTAAGGGGAATTCTTAATGGGATATCTTAAGGGGATATCTTAAGGGGAGCAAAAAAATGGGTTGAGTTAAGGGGATGTCTTAAGGGGACATCTTGAGGGGATATCTTAAGGGGATATCTTAAGGGGAGTGAAAAATGGGTTGACTTTAGACTACGTCTTAAGGGGATGTCTTAAGGGGAAGTCTTAAGGGGACGTCTTAAGGGGATATCTTAAGGGGATGTCTAAAGGGGATGCCTTATGAGTATGATAATGCAAGTATTTAAATAGATAAAATATATGTCAAGTTATCAAAAAATTTAAAAATACACATGTATACTTACTTGTGTTTAAACTTATTCCATTGTACCACAAGCCTCAATTTTATGCAATGCATACATAATAAGATTATGACATGTTAAGGTGATTTAAAAATGTAATAAATTATATTTAAAGTTATAAAAAATTCTAGAAGTACACATATATCTAGAAATACCTGTATATACTTATTCCATTGTACCATCTGCATCCTCTCTTTTCTACAGTGCATCTATAATCATCTCATGTTCTTCCATAGAAATCGACCACAACTCTTTCTTAAACGATCTCCCATGATATCTCGATAGCTTTATATTAGTTTCCAAAATCAAATGTGAGTAGTGTATAATCTTCTTATATTTTTCATAGTCTTCGAATGTAGGAAAACCATTCTTCCTTGTTAGGTATTTTCGTAACCAGGTGCCAACAACCACCATTGAACTTGTAGGATAATTAAAGCCATCATAATCTTCTCTAGGTTGTACTAACTTATGTATGGTCTCAACGCATCTAGCCAACCAATACTTTGTTTCCTCTTCATTGTTCTCAGGTGCAACAACGACATACACATGTCCTGCAAATTGAAATATAAATTGACAGTATTTAAATTACTATATATTTAAATTACAAAAACAAACTTATACCAATATTTGAATTCAAATATAAATTTATATATAAAATACAATTACTTTCTTGTACAAGATCTGAAAGACGTAGTCCTCTGATACAAATATTTGATCATTGTTTTCAAGTGTTGTTTCATTTTTCTCATATGTTTGATCAGGTGTTAGCGATCTTTGCTTCCCCTCTTCGACCCATTCTTTATTCTCGCAAGCATTCCAATCACCTGAAATACAAAATTAACAAAAGCATGCAAGCTCCCTTGTCCACAAAGTCCATGTTCTTGCATTTGAAATTTAAAATGAATGCCATGATGATGCTCCACTAATTGTCTGACAGTCAAGTTTATGTGGAATGCCATTTTCTTCAATTAATGAAAAAATAATTTAATTGTACGGTTCTTATTTGATGCTACATATAATCTTGAATTGCACCAATCCACAATAGCATGTGCATCTTTAAATTTAGTTGCATCCTCAAAGTTTAATTACTCTCTAGCCAAAATTCTCTTCACACATGCACTAGCTCCATCATGTTCTCCTATACCATGTCCAATTTAAAAAAAATATTCACATATGTGGTATATTAGTTTCCTTGTGAGCCCTACTAAGCCAATAAAACATTCGAGCATTCTTAAATTGACCTGTACAATTAGCAGACCATATGAGATGTTCTCTCATGTGGATTTCTCATTCTCTTAAATTAATATAAAATTTGTCAAAACAATGTTGAACAAACTCTAGCGAGTGCATCCGATTATCACTTAAATAGAAATGATAACCCCTCACAATTTTTCTATCATTCTCTGTACTATCATGTGCATGTCTATAAACAATATGAACAAACATAGACACTAGCATTGAATTATAGTATTGGTCTTGAGTTTCCTCTTGTGAAGCAAGAGTATAGTTTTCTGCAAAGTTGGCCACTGATAGTATAGTACCAATTGAAAATGTATTTCTACATGTGAAAAATTGACCATCGAGCCATCTAGCATATTGAGAGTGTTTCATCTATTTTGGAACAATATTACTTTTGAATTCTAAATTGAATGCATGTACACTAAGGGGTGATCCCACAAAACTATGTCCCACTTTTTGGTCAACTTTGACACTGAAATGAACATTCTGAAAAAAACTTCGCTTTCAGACATCTATGGTCATAAAACCATTAAGAATTTGAAGATGATGTAAACTAGTGAATTTTAGCTTTTTGTTTCTAGTTTATAAATATATTTTTTTAAAAAAAATTGGAATTTATTTGAATCCATTTTTCCTTCTCCTTAAAAAATTATTTTTGTGAAAAATCAGGATGTTTCAGAAGTGACACTCACTTTGATTAACATAATTTTTTTTATAAAAATGATAAGAATGTAATTATTTAGAATTTAGGTTTGTAACACAAATATCTAGAGAATCCATTTGGTTTCATTCAATTTGGTTGAATATTTAATAGTTTATTGAGTTATGAAGTGACATTAATTATAATTTGGACATAGGTTCACTTGGATTGCTCTAACTCTATCTCTATATATCAAAATTCATTTATTATTTTTTTTTATAGAAAGATAACGTAAATACCTATTTCCTAGATATTTTTCATAATTTTTTTCCTTAATTTACTATTTTTTTAGAAGCATCGAACAGAGAAGTAGCTAAATGGTCAGACAACCTATGTGTAGTAAAACTTAAAAAGAAAAGTCTTAATAAAATCTCTCTCTCTCTCTCTCTCTCTATATATATATATATATAATTGGAAAGCTTTCTCAGAGTACTATCATCCTATATTTGGGTTTTTCAAATGAATTTATTTGATCCCACAAAAATTTAATGTCAAAGTGAATTTTTGTCAGCATTTTGATGGGTTTAAAGGAGACTCGATTGCAGGTGTGAGTGAGGAGTAGAGGGATTATACCAAAGGGATTTTGATCCAAGAGGCTTTTATCTAGCCATTTTTAATTTACTCCTTCAAATGGGACCTCTCAAGGCTTAAATCATTTTATGTTCTTTAAAATGTGCAATTTCAACAAAAATTAGGATGTTCAAAAAAGTGGGACACACTATTGTGGGACCATTAAGTTTTTCTGTGATTAATTCACATCTCTTTCCAATTTTTCCATCTTTTAAAGGATACTCAATATTCTTAAATCTTTTAACATACAATAATTGTTGTCCAAAATTGTTTTCACTAATTTCATGCATGCAATGCCCTATTAATGAAAACTTTCCACAACTAGTGCATTATCCAGAAATACATGAACTTAAGGAAAATATTTTCCCATTTGATCTTTCACAAAACAAACTTGCTACAAACTCCTTGATTGTCTCTGGTGGTATATTAATGTCACAATTGTCTGTAATCTTGTTAGCATGTAAACTACACCGTATATATCGAAAAACATCATAGTGATAACGAAATTGAACATGTGTTTTGCAACAACAAGATATTCGTTGCTTATTGATTTTCACATACCAAGGCTTGCATTTTTCAAATGATCTTTGACTATGAGTAATTTGCCTAGGTAACACAACCTCATCTCAAAATTTCTTATAAAATTCAGTTTGTGTTGTGTCTAATAGGTGTTTTGGATGAGGATCACAAATTTTACACCCCACTCTTAATTTCAAAACATCTCTAGCATTAGATGAAACCCTTGTATTATCATGCCAATACTTGTCAAGCAATGATTTGATTTCAGGACTCAATTTCATGTCAGATCATGGGAGTCTACCACTAAAACTCCAACATTGGTTAATTGGATCATTTTCAATACTTGATCTTCTCCTTGCCGCTCTTATCAATGTTTCAGGATGCATGTTTAAAATTCTACTAATAGTTTAAACCAATTTTTTTAATCCAAAGTGTTTTTGTTGACTATAGCAGTTGTTATGACTCGTCGTGCTGCATTGCTATCTTTTGATCAACTCATTTTTCCAATAGATTGAATGGCAACAGCAACAGTAGATATAGCATGTTTAATAGATGAAACTTTCATATTTTGTTTCACTTTAATGCCTAGTCTTTTCATTACTTTTCTCATTTTCCACATTCTCATAAATTGAATCACAAGTTGACATTGAAATGTTAATTTTTTTTGATAGAAAAATTCTTTGTATATTTTATTAGCATATTTTCCTATCTGACTCGAAGAAAGCTTACCAGGAAGACCATTCAAAATATTACTTTCAATATGTAAAAAATATTTTTTATTTTCATTTAGGAAAGGAATTTCATTGCTCTTTACATCAACATTAGAGGGTTTTCATTTGCATCAACATTGGGAGGATTCTGATTTGCATCAAAAAAATGATTTTGTTTTTCAACAACATTAGGAGGATTTTAATTTGCATCAATATTAGGAGGATTTTTATTTGCATCAACAAAATGATTTTGATTTTCAACAACATTAGGGGAATTTTCATTCACAACAACAAAAGGCTCTTCATTTTCAACAACAATAAGGGATTTTCATTTTGAAATTCTCTAAGTTGAAAAATATGATTAGGCCTCATTAATTCAACTTCATCTCTATAATATGCAAGTAATAAGTCTCTATAAAGATTATCATCTATAATCATAGGTTGAGTATCATTCAAAGGTGAATTGAAAGATGTACCTGGAACATCACTACAAGGTGCATTCAATGACATGCTTGCATTCACCTCTTTCATATTTGCATCTTTTGCATCCATTGTATCCCCCATGGTATCTTTAATATTTGACTCTTCAATTGTTGTGGATCCCGAAGCTTCATTACTATTCTTTTTGTGCATCCTCATTCTTCTATCTCTTTGACGTTTAGCCTCTTTCTCTTTCTCCACTTGAATTTCTTCATGAGTTATAACCTTCCTTTGTTTCTTCTTCTGACATTGTTTACATGCCATGATTAATAATTGAAATCAATCACATGTGTGCCTTCAATAGTTAAAACCTGCAAAAAAATGTTCAATATGCTCCCAATCATTGATTCCTTCAAATGAAGAATAGAATAGTAAATAAGAAATACAAAAAATGTCCAAAACCTACATAATCGATCGCTGTCAATCATACTTCAAGAACAAAATTGCTGATGCTACGTAAAAAACATACAAAATTAAAAAAAAATGGTCAAATATGAAATGGGGTGACATTATGAAATGGGGTGACATTTCAAAAAATAAAATTTACCCCGTTTCATAAGGTCACCCCGTTTCATTTCAAACCAATTTCCAACAACTGTAAATTGAAACTGGGTGACATTATGAAACAGGGTGACGTTTCAATTTTAAAACGTCACCCAGTATTGTAATGTCACCCAGTTTTTTAAAATTGAAATGTTCCTCACCAAAAGTGATTTGGGCTTAGCTTTGGGAAAGGCTTGGTCAACCGATCCTTGGCTTTGGATTTGGTTTGACCTGAATGTTGAAGGCCATATCCATCTGCAGACAAGTAACTCACTTTGGTCACAGATTGGATTGGGTTTTCTAAGGAATTTTTTGACGAAAAAAAACCCAGTATAGATCAAACAATGCAAATTCATAATATGTAATTTTTTATTAAATTTGATTAATATTTTTATTTTTTAATCATTTTGTACTAAAACAGATAGAAAAGAGAATACAAGGTTTTTTGTAATTTTAATAACTTTTTTATTTTAAATTTTATTGAAAAATAAACTATATGACATCAAACTAAACATAATTCTACACACTTTAAATTTTTATTTATTAAAAAATCATATGTTTAGGGAAAAATATGCTTGCTGTACACAAGAGGTTTTATAAACAACGATTGAGCCCAATATATAATTAATAAAAAAAATATTTAACATAAAAATATGGAAAAATATTCTCATCGATCTTAAATGTGTTTTTGATTAAGGAAAATAGGTTTTGACGGGTTCCTGAAACCCTACAATGGAAATAAAAGAGAACTAAAGCAAATAAGCATTACAAAACATCCATAAAAAAAAGACAGTTCTAGCAAAATAGTCTCAAACAACAGAAAGCCAGGAATGCATATCCAATAAAACCAGGAACAAAAACCAGGGGTGCCAGTCAGGAAATGTCTCTAAGAATCTCCGCCACCCGTATCTCCAGCTCGGTCATTCTCCCAGCAACTTCTCTAAGTTCGGCCAGCTCCTTGTCAGCTTCCTGGTTTGCCATATGCTTGACTTCTTCTCCAGTTCCCTTCGCATTTTCTTCTTTTGGAGGTTGATCCCTGTCTTTGTGCATCGACCGATCCTCTTTGTGTCCTCTTTATTCTTGAAACTTGTCAATGATTACCTTAATGTTATCATTTGAGGCTTTAAGTATGTTGTAACTTTGCTCTGTAATTTTAACCATTGAAGCTTCAATACCTTTGACCCTATGCTTTAGTTCAATCACTTTGCTGTCCAGTTCTCTGTCCTCCACAATATTTTTGTTGTTGTTGATTATGCTTTCTTTCTCCATCGTATCCATCCTTTTTTTCAGCTCATATATTTCATATTAGGTCCATTTCGTTGATCTATAGCTGTCAATGACACTATTTTTTGCATTGTTCAGCACATCCATTTGAGGATCTTCCCCCACATTGTCGCTGAAAATCACCAAAGCAGGATCAATGAGCTCTTCCATCTGAATTTTGCCCTCTTTGTTTTCCTTAACCAATGTCGTTACCAATTCTCTCTTTATGCCCATTTTGGTAGAGACCGTGTCAAAATTTATCCAGACAACCTTTTTGTTTTTACCTGTAATACTGCAGGTGTAATGGTCCTCTCCATACTCTGCAAAACCCTGGTTGTTTTCATCCTCTTCATTCTCCTTCCCCTGACTCTGCTCTTCCTCAGCTCTCTCCTCTTGTGTTTCTTCTTGGCTAGCCAACTTCTCCTCTTGGGTTTCCACTTTTACTCTTTTTGATCTCGTAACCCTCTTCCCCGAGCTCTCCTCCTCATTCCGAGTCAGAATCTTGATTGTGATCTTCCTCTTTTTTTTTTCCCTTTTTCCCCTTCTTCTTCATTTTTCTTTCTTCTCCTAAAGTCTCATTCCTTGTTTCCATGCCTTCCTCATTTTCATTGTACTCCCTATCCGAAGATATCTCAATGTGTTATTTTATTTTCTTCTATTTAACTCTATTCTTCCCTTTCTTTGTCTGAAGAGGTTCTTCCTCCTCTATCTTTGAGTGCATATCTCTGCTGTCCTCTATGTCTGAGGGGATGTAATCCTCCTTCAAACCTTCCTCAGAATTGCCTTCCTCCATTCCTTTGATTTCCTTTCCCAAAGTGCAAGATTTGAAATATTCATAAATTAAAACTAATAAGCCCTCATGGAAGGTTGGGTTGCTTATGTATTTCTCCTTATAGTCATTAATGTTTTCATTAATGGACGGATAAAGGAAGAAAGGGATGGAAACCTTTGCCCCATACCTGAAGTGGTTGAGAAGCACGAAATGGTGAGTGCTGATGCGGTCAAATCTGGTATCCAGTGAGATGAATTTGATTATTTCCCTCAACAAAAAATTCCACAGAGGTTTGATGGAGCTCAGGTGGTAAAAGGTGCCCTTCTTTACCAGAGCACACTTTTCTGCTTCATTTTTAACAAATTCCGTCAAAGCTTTGCTGGAAATTTTCCTGTCCCTATAAAATTTTTCCCTATGATGGGAATGCCAGTCACCACCAAAATGATTTCCTCAGTCACCATGAAAGTAACCCCATCAATTTTCACCTTCCCTTCTTTCCAGCTATTTGCCATCTTCTTTGCAACAGAGGGCTTCCACCCATGAAGGTGTTTAATGTAAGTGGTTACTTCACCCTTTTTCAAGATCTCCCAAACCTTTGATCTCCAATGCCATTTTTTTGTTTCTCTCTCCGGCTCTCTCCTGTGCCTTTCTCCCACTTTTTCTAAAAATTCCCTATTTCCTCTATTTCTGGTGAACTTCACACTTAGAGCCCTCTGTTTTGTAATGAAATTTGTTTGGAGTTTTGAGAGACTTCTTTTTGCCTCGTAAATGCTATAATTGATTAAATGCCTCCAAGTGTGCCGATGGGGCCTTAAACTGATTATCCCATCGCATCTCATGTACTTGCACATCCTGTGGGGATTCTTTTTTTGTCTATCATAACTCTTCATAATTAGCTTTTAATAACTCTGAGCCTGCCCAGAACCCGATCACTTTAAATGATGTTGGCAATTTCCAGCAGTAAATAATTCCCGTCATACCATTGTTTCACTTCATCATTCTTGACGCCCATATTTTCCAGTGTGTCTGCCACTTGGTTAGCTTCCCGGTAGTCATGTGCCATGTAGACCAGATCAAAAGACTTAAGGATTTGTCTACATTCCCTTATTATATTCTCAATTGTCTAGGAAGGCCCTGTCTTTTCATTTAGGTAGTCTATGATATTATTTGAATCCCCTTCTACCCATAAGTTTTTGATCCCCATTTCCTTGGTGAGATTTAGAGTGTGATGTACCACACTAGCCTCGACATAGTGGTTGGTTTGTGATCCCAGGGGTGCTGAAATTGCAGCAATACCTTTGCCATGTGAGTTCCTGATGATTCCACCCACCCCTACCATCCCAGGGTTACCCTTTTCTGCCCAATTGAAATTATCTTTGAACCACCCTTCTGGTGGTAAATTCCATCTACAACCCAACATTTTATTGGTGTTATTGGGCCCATTACTGTGGTTAGAAGTGCTACCTTTGCAATTGGTGTAGTTTTCCAGAAGGGCATTTGCAATTTTTTGGGCTACAACCTTAGCCGGGGTAACCTTTTCCCTAAAGATCCTATTGTTTCATTCCTTCCACAACCCCCA
>MU228438.1:64236-76298 GCA_018584345.1 Thuja plicata
AATGATGCCATATCTTCCTGGTGAAATCACAGTGGATAAATAAGTGGTCCACATTTTCACTTTGAGTTTTGTAGAGGATGCATCTATTAGGAATGTAATGCCCCCATTTAATAAGGTTATCCACAGTCAAAATGCAATTTTGTAGTAAAGTCCAGAAAAATATGTTAACCTTAGGGATGATACCAGGAAACTAGGCTTTGGCCCAAGATGGGATAGACTCAGCAAGATGCATTGACTCATATCCCAAAGCCACAGTATAGTTTCCATCATTGTACTCCCCTCAAGCCATGACATCTTCATTGAGAGAGAGGGGAGTGTGACCCAGATAGACCATAAGAGGTTTAAGGTCCTGGGACACCTCAGTGAGATTGACCCACCCATTGTTTATTCTGTAGTCATTGACTCTACTGCCAAATCTATCAATGCAATGTTCAGCCCATCTATTGAATGGCTCCAAATTTCATAAAGGACCTGTCTGAGCCAATCATCATGCCAGAAGTTAACATCCTTTCCATTACCAACTTTCCATCTTGTTTTTGTAGTCACTATACCTTTAGTCCTCAAAATGCCATTCCATATGTGAGATCCCTTCGGATCCAAGTCTTTGCTAATGAATTGTTTAAAGGTTAAGTTAGCTACATATTTATCTTTCATGATGTCCCTCCATTCCCCTATAGAGTTGAAGATTCTCCAAATCTGTTTAGCTTGCAAATCTTTGTTGAATTGCTTCAGCTTCTTTATTCCCAGGCCTCCATGTTTTTTAGGCTTGCAAATAGTATCCCAAGCCACCAGTGGGTATCTCTTGTTTCCATCTTTGTCAGCCCATAAGAAATT
This sequence comes from Thuja plicata, assembly GCA_018584345.1. Lineage (NCBI taxonomy): Eukaryota > Viridiplantae > Streptophyta > Pinopsida > Cupressales > Cupressaceae > Thuja > Thuja plicata. The sequence continues at coordinate 65,071 of MU228438.1, forward strand.
TCTTTGGATGGCATCCAGAGAGTCATCCACCTTTGTAGGGATAGAGAAAAGACTAAGTGCATAAGTAGGGAGGTTTAGAAGTTTTGATTGAATCAGAGTAACTTTCCCAGCCTGACTCAGGGTGATACCATTCCATCCCACCAATTTCCTATTGAATCTATCAATTAGACCTCCCCAAAAGGCCTCAGGGGGTTTGGTTCCAAGCGAAAGGCCTAAATAAGAAGCTGGAAAGGAGCCAATGCCACAGCCCAGAATACTAGCCATTCTCCTTTGTCTGTCCATGGGAGTGTTAATGAAGAAAATAGAGCTCTTGTTCCAGTTAATAAGCTACCCCATGGCGTTGGAATAAGAATTAAGAATGTTCTTGACATTTCTTGCCTCCTTCATCGAAGACTCCCCCCCAAAATTGTGTCATCTACAAATTGCTGGTGAGTAAAAGTGAAAGGGCCTGAAGAGGGTTGAATACCATAGATAAGCCCCATACCCCTATGATCATGAATAATCCTTCCCGAGAATTTAGCTAAAATTATGAAAAGGATAGGAGAGAGGGGATCCCCTTGTCGGAGACCCTGAGAAGATTTGAAGAAGTCTGAGGGAGAGCCGTTTACCAAAACTGCAAAAGAGGGGGTGGAAACCAACTGAGAAATAATCTTTAAAACCTTGTCATTGAAACCAAAATTCCCCATGATGTTACTCAGGAAGGACCAGTTGACCTTGTTGTAGGCCTTGGACAGGTCCAGTTTAAGCAGGAATCCTTCCTGATTACCCTCTTCCAATGAATGAATCACCTCCTGCACAGCCATAATCGAGTCCAAAATTTTTCTACCAGGGACAAAGCCTGATTGTTGGGGGTTGTATCATCTTAAAATGGAAGCACTTCCATTTTGATAGGTTTAGCACCCTCATTTAGTATGTTTGCATATTAGATTTGCAATGTGTGCTTGATTATACATGTGTAGGTGAAATTAGGATTAGGATCTTGTGGATCCTCCTAGATTTCCCTCTCCATGGATCTTCTCTATAGGTAGGACCTATGTATTGGTTCTCCTGAGCCTCATCCTACTCTCTCTAGGCCTCTAGGCCTTCTTAACATTCTGGCACATTCCCCCACCTTCCTAGGTCCCCGACTGACCTCGGAACCTCTCAGCAACTTTCAGGCAACCTGCTTGAAATCTTAGGTCAGGGTCGAGGTCAAATTTGATTTAGGTCAAGGGTGAGGTCGACATAGACCTCTATTGGGTGTTGGTCCCCGCTTTCAAATCTGGAGCTTATCGGGGTCTGAAACTTAAAATAGGTCCCCGGGTTCGGATGCAGAAGTGTTTTCTCTAATATTTGAATTATTATGTTCCCTCCTTAGTTAGTGATTGTGATTGGACCATGATTTGAGGTGAAATTCAAATTTGGGTCCCTTGCATTGCCCTAGGAGATCTATATTGAGATCTCTATATAAACACTCTCTTTTGCCTTCATTTGATCATGAAATGATATGGGAAGATGACATGATGAAATGATGATGCAAACAAGAAAGAGGCTGACATAGAAGGACAAGCTAGGATGACATATGATCATCTTCAATCAAGCATTTTCAGGACAAGCTATGGTGGATCTTCATTGAAGCAAAAAGGCTCTCTCTTTAGATCTACTATTCTCAACATTCAAGCATTCAAAGGACATTATCACGGGGTAGCAATTACAGATTGTGAGTTGATAAGAATACTTTAGCTTTGGGGGCTTGGTATGCTTTCTTTGTCATATTCAAATCTATGCATTGCTTTTTCATTTCCATGTTATGTTAGGATTGTTAATCTAGAAGATTAGATCTTGATATTGCATGTTTAAAGACTCTTTTCAAAAGAACAATACACACACACACACACCATACATTCTACATTCGGCTATTCGTGGAGGTGGAGATCACCAAAATGGGGGTTTGACTAAGGAAAAACCCTATATAGCCACCCCAAAATCCCTCTTTTCAGATATTTGTAGGTGCTTTTTTTGGGAGTTACAGGTGCAGAACAACAGATTTGAGACCAGATTTGGATACCCTTTTCAGCGAACTACCGAGATCGGCAAACAGATTTTCTATCTACATTGTGTAGGTCAGGGTCAACATTATCAGGTCAGGGGTGACATTTGTGGTTCAAGGTCAACCTTTTTCATAAGACGACATCAGAACGGGAAAATATTTCTGGGTTTTGTTCCTCTCTGTGTTCCAGTTTCGGATCATACTTTAGATTTTCCAGAAACTAAATATAGGCTTCAAAAAATGAGTTTTTCCAGATCTTCTATATTATGAGGTAAGTATCTTATCCCACTATTCTTTACATAGTCCTTTCCATCCTTTTCATCATAATAATTAAGTTTAAGAAACAAAAATTGGCCTTAGGATCTCTTTCTTATCTCATTATGCAAATCTTACTTAAGAAATCCTTTATGAGCCAAATTTAGACATTACATTTTGGTGAACCCGCGATAGACAACTCTTTCTTTTCATTGGTGTTAGATTTACATTTCATATTGAATATTGCATGCATATAGAAGTAGGTTTTCTTTTATGCTCTTACATTTATATTTCAAAATTCATAAAAATCACAAAAAATTCTTTAAAAATACAAAAACATTTACATTTTTCATGCTTGTAGTGTTTCCTTGTGTTCAACATGTATGATTTGTGTTTTGAATACTTTGGTGAGGATTTTGTTGTACAAAATGAGAGATCCCTTAATGAGGTACATGGAAGTGAGAATGCAAATGGTTCGAATGAGATCCCCATGGATCCTATTCCTTTTTCATCCTCCTCCACAACCCCTTCAATTGACCTTTACCATAGAGTGTATGCATGGTTACCTTCATATTCCTCTATTTGCAACATCGAGACACCTAAAATGAAATTTCCTAAACCTTTGATGATGGTAAAAGGATGTCCTCGAATAACTATTAAGGGTAAACCCAGAGATCCCTTGGATTTATTTGATAACACAAATTTTGTTTCACACGCTTATCGCACACGAAATAATCCTCAACCTACTGTCCCGACAACTTTACCTCCTTCTCAACCCGTGCTTCCTCAAGCACCTAGGTTACCTTATTCCTTTAAGGAATATGATTTAGTGGAACAGTTGCGTGCTATCCTGACTAAGATATCTTTATGGGAATTACTTCAAACTTCTCCTACATATCATGAGGCGTTGCAAAAATCTTTATCTACTCTTCCTGCTACACTTGCTAATCAAGAGAACATTAATTCATTTTTGGAGTGCATGCATACTATGCCTTCTATACCTCCTATTGTGTTTTCTGATGTTGATTTACCTACTATTGAGGTGTAGAATCAATGTGATGCTCTTATGGTTGCTGTCTCTATTAATCAAAGTATCATTCGCAGAACATTGATTGATAATGGATCTGGGCTTAATGTTTGTAGCATGGATATGCTTAGGGAAATTAAGGCCGATCTTACAATTATTCAACCAGACAATATTCCTATTCGTGGATTTGATAATATTGCAAAGAAAACTTTGGGTATTATTACGCTACCCATTAAAGTTTGTCCTGTGCTTCTTTACACTCCTATCCATGTTATGCCTGGACCACTCAATTATAACCTTCTATTAGGAAGACCCTAGTTACATACTATGCATGCGGTTCCTTCTATTCTTCATCACAAGGTTAGGTTCATATATAATAATCTAATGTACACACTACATGCAGATGATGCACCAAATCCTTTCCTGAATACAAAATATGCTAAGGTTTCCGAGCCTATACAACCAGTTAAAAAACCTAAACAACCACCTAAGGTTAAACAAGATGAGATTCCATCTTCTTCCCTAATGGAAGATGATTGGGGAACATTGGATTTTAATCCTACCTTTCTAGGAGAATATAAAGTCTCAGATTTGGAATTCATGAAAGAACAAACTGGGTTTGAAAAACAAGTTTTTATTCCTTCTTCGCTTTCTAAGGAGTTAAAAAATAACTTTGTTGCTGCTTCTCATGATGAAACAATCAAGATAATAAAACCAGATTGCTATGACATTGTGACATATGCCACTCCTTTAACTCAATCTAATATGGCTGATAGGTATGGTTCTGGTTATCATTTACTCAAGAAATCAGGATTTAATGGGAAAGTTTGTGGTAAGTATGAACAAGGTATACAAGTACCCCTGGATAATAAAGGTTGTGATTATACTTATGGGTTAGGATTCAATCCTTATAGGCAACCATCGGTTTTTCCTCTTAATGTTAATCATATTTGTGGTGGACATTTGAAATTGGTTAATCCGCTTCTCCTTGACATGGATCAAAAGCCTAGTTTGGATATCTTTCCTGAGGATGAAACCCTCACTGATTTTTTAGGAGCTTATCAAGATCTACCTACATTTCATCATAAAAGGAGAAAGCTGTATTGCCTGAATAGTGAAGCCTATTTTGGAGAACATGATGAATCAGATATTTCCCCTCTGCCAATAGATTCTCCCATACAAAGTAATTTATTAATAACTGAGACCATTGAAATTCAAGTGGATAAGAATGATGTTGAAAGAACAATCAAAATTGGGAAGTGTTTGAGTCAAGACGAACATGATCAATTGGTTTCTCTCTTGCTTGAATATAAAGATATCTTTTCTTGGGCATATTCAGATATGCCATGTATAGAGCCCAAGATTGTCACTCATAATATTGTCCTTAAACCCAATGCTAAACCTGTGAAATAGAAGATTCACAAGATGAATCCCAGCATCGCTTTACTAGTAAAAGCTGAAATAGTAATTTGTACTGGGTGCCGAATTCATCCTCTCTATTGATTATTCTGAATGGATTTCCAATATTGTGGATGTTTCTAAGGGAGGAAATAAAATAAGAATGTGCACTAATTTTTGAGACCTAAATAAAGCATCCTTAAATGATGACTTCCCGCTACCTAATATTGACATGATTGTGGATTCAACAACAGGTCATGCATTATTGTCTTTTATGGATGGATTTTTTGGTTATAATCAAATCTTTATTCCTATTAAGGATCAACTTAAGACTGCATTTATTACACCTTGGGGGACATTCTGTTGGGTCATGATGCCTTTTGGATTAAGAAATGCGGGAGCTACTTATCAACGCGCCATGACTTTGATTTTTCATGATTACATTCATAAGATTTTGGAAGATTATGTGGATGATATCTTGGAAAAGTCTATAAAAAGAGAATATCATGTGTTCATTTTAAGACAAATATTTGAAAGAATTAGGAGTTACAACATGAGGTTAAATCCTAAGAAATGTTCTTTTGGAGTTTATTCTGGAAAATTATTAGGATTTATTATCTCTAAGAGAGGCATAGAAGTTGATACTGAGAAGACTGATGCTATTGTTAACATGCCTCCTCCTAAGAATATTTCTCAATTGCACAATTTATAAGGTAAAATACAATCTATTCATCACTTTGTTTCTAACCTAGCCGATAGGACTGTTCCTTTTACTTCTTTACTCAGAAAAGACACTACTTTTTCTTGGAACTAGGAATGTAAGAAGTCTTTTGAGAAATTTAAAGAATATCTTGCTAATCCTCCTATCTTACAACGTGCTCAATTCAATAAACCCTTTTATCTATATACTTTTTCCACTTCCAATGCTGTGAGTGCATTGTTGGTTCAACATGATAGTGATGGAAAGGAAAGACCGGTATACTATATGAGTCAGACCTTGTTGGATTATGAAACATGATATACTCAACTAGAATGACAATGCTTGGCTTTAGTTTATGCTTGTCAAAAACTCTGGGATTACTTGCTCAATGTTGAAGTCAATGTGATTGTTAAATTCGATCCTTTAAAACACCTTTTCTCGAAAACTGATCTCTCCGGTCGATTAGCAAAGTGGGTGATTTTGCTCACAAAATTTGATCTCAATTTCATCCCTCAAAAGTCAATTAAAGGACAAGCTTTAACTGATTATTTAGCTAAAGCTCCTTGTCATCATTCTAATACAACTGTTACCTAAGTAGAATTCCCTGATGAGCATATATTTGCAATCAAACAAGATGATACTTGGGAATTATATTTTGATGGTTCTAGGTGCAAGACAAGTTCTGGGGTGGGCATTATCTTGATCCCTCCTACGAAGAAACCGATCCCTATGTCATATAAATTAACTTTTCCTTGTACTAACAACATTGCGGAGTATGAAGCTCTCATAGCTAGTTTACAAGAAGCTTCATCCCTTCATATTAAAAACTTATAAATTTATGGGGATTCACAATTGATTGTGGAAAAAATCAAAGGAGGTTATCAAACTAAGAATGAAAAGATGGCACAATATCGAGATTTAGCTCTAGATATTCTTTCACAATTCTCTTCTTACACAATTCAGACTTTACCTAGGAAATATAATCGACATGCAGATGCCATGGCAAGTGTGGCTTCTTTGGTTTTCCTGGTGAATAACAATGAAGACTTTCAATTCACTATACACACTCTTAAATTCCCTGCAATTTCTGATAAGGTTACTATTGATTGTTGTAGTTTGCATTTAGATGAATGGTATTCACATATCTTTCATTTTCTGAAAGACAATACTTTTCTAGAATCAGCAACAAGGAACACACATAATCATATTAGAAAGCTTGCAGCCCGCTATATCATTTTAGGGGAAATTCTTTACAAACATTCTTACAATGGTTTACTATTAAGATGTCTTAACAAAACCGAAGTACCTATAGCTTTAGAAGAAGCTCACTCTAGTTCTTGTGGGGGACATTTTGGTGGGAAATCTTTAGTTAATAAACTCCTCAGAATGGGATACTATTGGCAAAAAATGGAGAAAGATTCCCTTACATTTGTCAAAAAGTATCCTCAGGGTCAACAACATGGTAATTTAATTCATGCTCCTACTCATGAGCTTTGTAATCAAGTTGCTCCGTGGCCTTTTAGCATTTGGGGTTTTGACCTTATTGGAAAAATCTCACTGGCTTCTTCTCAAGGAAATACGTACATTCTCATGGCTACAGATTACTTTACGAAATGGGTAGAAGCTATCCCTCTTCATTTTACTACTGCAGATGTTATCTGTGATTTCATCCTTAACCATATTATAGAACGATTCGGTATTCCTTCAACGATAGTTTCAGATAATGGTACATCTTTTAAGAAAAAAGAAGTCACAAAATTCATGGAGAAATATCATATACAACATAAATTTTCTACTCCCTACTACCCTCAATCTAATGGTCAAGCTGAAGCATCGAATAAGGTTATTGAACAAATATTAAAGAAAACAGTCAAGAAACATGCGAAAGATTGGTATACACAACTTACTTATGCCTTGTGGTCTTATAGGACTAGTGTTCGTATGGCCACTGGCACTTCACCTTATAATCTTATTTATGGGACTGATGCTATCATGCCTTTGGAATTGGAAATACCATCCTTGCGTGTTTCATTTCACGAGATCATTAACAAAGATACTTTCCAGGAAGAACGATTACAAGAATTAGAAATGTTAGATGAACAACGAATAAATGCTTTGGAACATTAAGGCCTATCATAAATCACTCCAAAAACAATATAATCACAAAGTGATTGAACGGTCATTCTTGGTAGGTGATTTAGTCTTATTTGAGAACCAAAGAAATGTGAATGCTTTACCTGGTGAGAAAGGAAAATTTAGTCCAAATTGACTTGGACCCTTTGTGGTAATTGAGGATTTTACTTCAGGTGCTTATAAAATTTCTGATATGAATGGTGTTCCTCTTAAGGAACCCATTGATATCATGCATCTCAAACATTATTATCCCTAATTCGTCATTTATTTCTTTATGTATGTATGTGTTCCTTATAGAATAATTATTTTATAAGTTATGTAATTTAGAATGTATTCATACATATTTTCCTTTCCTCTTTCTTTTAAAGTTTTGTGCATTGATAAAAGTAAAAAGTAATCAACCATAGAACTAATTATTCCAAAAACAAATTTTTCTTCATAAATAAACTTTTCTAAGTTTGGTACATATGTGGCACAAGTGCCATATCTATCAATCTCTATCCCGATGCTCTGAAGGTTGGTGGCTCCTAGCTCTCTCAGATTTGTGGTGTGAGGCTGAGGATCTCGAAATGGTAGTCTGTGTGCGACTCCTCGATATGCTCATCTCCTAGATCTGCTCTTGGGCTCTCTGCATGTCAGCCATTAGTTTCTCTTCTCTCTCCTTGCATAACCTCAACTCTCACTGTACACATAGGAAGATATCTGCATGTCTTTCGGGATCCCTTTGTCCTATAAGGGACTCTCTCTTGCTAGCTGGAAGTCGGTAGGATATACATGTATCCTTCAGAACCTTGGATACAAAACACCTCCACTCCGCTACACTCCGTGTAAGATTCAAATGTAAAACTTATTTAAATTATTCTTCTAAACAAAATATTTATTCAAAACATTCTAAAGCTATATCATACCTGGATCTCTTGCTTTGGTATCACTAAAGGATCTAGATGGTGGGGGCACGGAGTGACTACTCTCTCCTTGCTCACTTTGTCTAGGCATCGGTGGTAGTGTCTCTATGTGCACTCGAGGAGGTTGTCATGATCTCAAGGGAGATATATAAACTGCCTCATCACCGGTCCCTGTACTGTGGCCTGGGGGCATCTCCTCTACTCTCTCCTTTTCTCTCTCCTCCTCCATAGGATCTCCCCCAAAGGGAGGCTCCTCTTCATCTCTCTGATCCTCCTCCTCTCCTATTGGTATGTCATCTCCTTGGTGGTTCCTCTCTGAAGGACCTAGATCACCTGTGGGGTAGCCATCAGGGAAGATGGGATGGGTCCCCTGTAAACTCTAGTATCTGATATACTCTCTGCTAACATCGACATAGGACATCTCAGAAGCTACCTCTATATCCTTGGTCTAATCTGTCTCACTATCCACAATATCAGCTACTGTCGGTCGACGTATGGCACCGGGTCTCTGATAGTATCTCGTCGGATATGCATACCAAGGTACTGTCTGAGGGACCCCTTCCATCAAACCAAACTGTCTCATCACCCTATCATAGTAGTACAACATCATGACATGATTGGTAGGACCTTCTAGCAGCTTACAATGCTGTGAGTGTCTCAACTAATGTCGGGTATCCGGCCACTCTATCATCTGACAATAAGGTCTCCATATCACATCTATACCTGGTGTAATACCCACTCATGTTTTGCTTTTAGTTAGTTATGTCATACTCTTTTAGGCATTGGTTTCAGTTGATTAGCTAGATTATTTTAGGCTACTTTCATGAGAGCTACTATTCTTTCAGTTGATGGTGACTATTGTTTATGAGGTTATGGTTATTATAAGGATGTGAGTTTATGGTAGTTTCATGGTTATCCATGAGGATTGTAATTATGGTTATGTAAGTTGTATTTGTTATGATTAATCAGATTGAATCTTTTGTTATAATGTTAGTTGTGTTTTTCTTTAAGTAATTCAACGTCATGGAACCCTTGAGTCATGTAATCTATGTGAGTGTAAGACATGTGTATAAATGGTGATCGCTTCCGCATGATTGTATGTTTCTTTATGTTAACTTTTAAAAAAAAAAATATTCAGCACACATAGTGACATGTTTAGGTTAATCTCTCTTGGGTTCCCTGGTGAGGCGTTACATCTGGTATCAGAGCCAGGTTTCTAAACTGGGAACTCTGGGAATTGTACGCCCATTAGGTTGTGTCTAGCTTAAACTAAAACTAAAACATAGACATGCTACACATATGTTTTGATGTATTGCTTTATGGTTTATTTATTTATGTTTTAGTTTATGTTTCAAACTTTGTGGTGAATGTGGTATCCATCTCCTTTTGATTCAGGAATTATGCCTGAGACATGCGTAGCTAGAGGCCGTGGTAGGGGCAGGTCTGGTGCCCGTGGGGGAGGGCGACAGGCTAGCTCCTCCACTAGCATCAAAAAGGAGAGGGAATAGAAGCAGGACAGAGGTGATCAGAGGAGGGAGGACCAGGATGAGTCTGGGGGTATGAAAACTAGACAGATCCTGTAGGCTATCCTTGATTGTCTTCCTGAGCGGGCCAGAGTGGAGCGAGCAGCATCTCATCACTCTCAGCAGCAGGAGGAGAGAGAGAGATCGATCTAGGAGCCCTCATGGGAGGACCATTTCTGTTGATCCAGCAGTGGTTGCAGCCAACCACATGAGAGATTTGACGAGAGGAAAGGCCATTCCTTTCGCCGGATAGGACTCTAGATTAGAGGCAGAGACCTGGTTGATTGCATTAGATAGAGTATTTGTGATGCATCCCTTTAGTAGCAACACTAAAGCTAGGTATGCCATCATGCAGTTGACTCATTTCGTAGCTATCTGGTGGAAGACAGAGGAGAAAAAGATTGGACTCCACATGGACACCATTACTTGGGAACTATTTCTCGAGAATTTCAGAGTGAGGTTCCTATCCGATCAGTGGAGGAAACAAAGAGCTGATGATTTCCATAATCTTAGGCAGCTGACGATGACTATGGAACAGTACGAGCATCATTTCTATGAGCTCCAGCAGTATTCTGGATACAGTGATGATACTGCATTATTGGTACAACATTTTGTACGTGGGCTTAACGCTCGCATTGTAGGTGACGTGAAGCTCTTTGAGCCAATGAACCTATCAGTTGCGGTGATTAATGCCACTTTATCTGAGGCAAAATTGGCATCAGGCCATGGTGGTAGACAGGGTTGTTAGGCTAGTGGGGCTTCCGGAGCTGGCTATAGAGGTAACCAGTCGCAAGACACTGGGAAATTCTAGAAGCCATCTAGTTATTATAGAGGCAATCAGAACTAGAGCTAGAGTCAGCAACAGTAGCAGTAGCAGAAGACTCCGCCTCCTACCCAAAGTGGTAAGGGTGTAAGGAGTGGATAGTGCAATAGGCATAATCAGTCCAACTGACCAGCCCAGAGCACATAGCCTAGTGCGAGTTGTGGGAGTGTCCAGCAGTCCAGTGCGCCCTCCAATGGGAGAGGCAACCTTAGAGGCACAAGGTGCTTCACTTGTGGTCAGTTTGGCCACATTGCAGTGAATTGTCCGCAAAGAGCACCACATTTTTCTACACAGAGGCCAGCAGCCTCAGAGCCTACTATAGGGGGAGGTTCACATAGAGTTTTTGTAGCTCTTGATCAGAGGCAGGCAGAGCATCAGGGCATAGTCATTGAGACTACAGGTACTATTCAGGGTACTTCCATTTCTGTATTATTT
>MU228438.1:76419-124775 GCA_018584345.1 Thuja plicata
CTTGGTTCATGGTTGTAAACTAAACTTAGGGAAGTTCATTACCTCAGTAGACTTACATGTGATTCCTTTGGGGTCATATGGGGTCATCTTAGGAATGGACTGGTTGGGAGCTCATGGAGCTAAGATCAATTGTAGAGGGAATATCATCCTTTGCAAGGATGATGCTGGTAGTGAGTGTCGCATTGTGGGGATTCCTTGACCCATATCTCTTCGCATGATATCCGCTATGCAACTGAAGCGATGCATTGAAAGGGATGTCAAATGTATGTAGTATCCATGTATGAGATAGATGGTATGGAAAGTAAAGTCAAAGCTTTGGATCATCCCATACTTTAGGAGTTTATTGATGTGTTTCCTGATGAGATTCCAGCTATGCCACCGAAGCGTGACATAGACTTTCACATAGAGCTTGTGCCAGGAGCAGAGCCTATTTCTAGAGCACCATATCGTATGGCTATTCATGAGCTGAGTGAGCTAAAGCTATAGTTAGAGGAGCTATTGGAAAAGGGGAGCATTCACCCTAGTATTTCTCCTTGGGGTGCACCTGTTCTCTTCGTGAAGAAGAAGGATGAATCTTTACGCTTGTGTATCGACTACATATAGTTGAACAAGGTAACGGTAAAAAATAGGTACCCATTGCCCCGTATTGATGACTTGTTTGACCAGATCAAGGGAGCCAAGGTGTTCTCTAAGATTGATTCGAAGTCAGGATACCACCAGTTACAGATTGAGGACGCTGATATCCATAAGACAGCTTTCCGTACACGCTATGGACATTATGAGTTCATAGTGGTTCCATTTGGGTTGATGAACGCTCCATCAGTGTTCATGTGTTTGATGAACGGAGTGTTTCGAGAATACCTAAATCGCTTCGTGCTTGTCTTTCTAGATGATATTTTGATCTATTCTAGATCCATGGAGGAGCATGAAGAGCATCTTCAGCAGGTTCTTGAGTGTCTTAGGAAGAATCAACTTTATGCCAATCCGGCGAAGTGTGATTTCTTCCAGACTGAGGTTCAGTATCTTGGTCACATCATTTTAGGAGAAGGTATCTCTGTAGATCCTTCAAAGATTTAGGCGATTGTGGATTGGCCAGCACCCACTAGTGTGTCAGAGGTGTGCAGTTTCATGGGTCTTGCGGGATACTACCGCAGATTCGTGCAGAACTTCTCTAGGGTGGCTCATCCTATTACTTCTCTTCAGCAAAAAGGGAAGAATTTTGTATGGACACAGAAGTGCAAGGAGGCTTTTTAGAGTCTCAAGGTGTGTTTGACCAGTGCACCTATCCTAGCTGTGCCTGATCCAGTGGGAGATTTTGTTGTATGCACTGATGCATCATTAGAGGGTATTGGAGTGGTTCTTATACAGGATGGGTGAGTGATTGCCTATAAGTCTCGCAAACTCAAGGATCACGAGCTCAACTACCCTACTCATGATTTGGAGCTAGCAGCGGTTGTCCATGATTTGGTTCGATGGAGGCATTTTATTTTGAGACACCGATTTGAGCTTCATAGCGATCATTGTAGTCTTCAGTATATCTTTACCCAGCCTAATCTGAATGCTAGATAGAGAAGGTGGATGGAATTCCTTTGTGAATATGACTTTGAGATAAAGTATATTCAAGGGAAGGAGAATGTGGTTGCTGATGTATTGAGTCGCAAGTGAGAGGCAGTTCTAGCATTGACTCTTAGCGTGGATTTGAGGAGTAGGATACTCCTGTCACTTCCTAGAGATACATTGTATTAGGAGGTGAAAGCTGAGATAGAGTCAGGGAGACCGTTAGAGGGCAGATTCTCTGGTTATTTTTTGGAGATAGATGGTCTTCTGCATCATATGGGCCAGATCTATGTACCACCATTGGATGATTTACGTACATTAGTGTTATTTGAGGCTCATCGTGCACCCTATTTGGCACATCCTGGTGTGAAGAAGATGCATGCAGATCTTCGACAGCTCTATCATTGGGCTGGTATGAAGAGGGAGATTGCAGACTTTGTGGCTAGATGTTTAGAGTGTCAGAGGGTCAAGGCAGATCACCAGCATCCAGCAGGGCTTCTTCAGCCTAATCTCATTCCATCATGGAAGTGGGACATCATATCTATGGATTTCATAGTTGGATTGCCTATGACTCCTTGTAGGCACGATGCTATTATGGTGACCGTTGATCGGTTAACCAAGGTGGCTCATTTCTCACCAATGAGATCATCTTACACAGCAGCTTCTGTGGCCCGAGTCTTCATGCAGGAAATTGTGAGACTTCATGGCATTCCTCTCCGTATTATATCAGATCAAGATCCTATTTTTACCTCAGCCTTTTGGACATCTTTACAGCATGATTTAGGTGCTCAGCTAAATTTCAGTTCAGCGTATCATCCTGAGACTGATGGTCAGACAGAGTGGGTGAACCAGGTTCTTGAGGACATGTTGAGGATGTATGTCATGGACAGACAGACCCACTAGGAGGACTACTTGTACCTAGTGGAGTTTGCGTATAATAATGGATATCATAGTTCCATTGGCATGGCACCTTTTCAGGCATTATATGGTCATTCTTGTTGTACACCTTTGAGCTGGGACAAATTGGAGGACCGTATTCTTCTTGGTCCTGAGATGCTTCGTGATATGGAGCAGCAGGTAGTGAGGATTCATGAGCATTTAGTGACTGCACAGGATAGACAGAAGAAGTATGCAGATGCTCACAGGGTGGATAGGCAGTTTGTAGTTGGAGATAGAGTGTTCCTGAGAGTGCACCCACGGAAGAGTCCGATCCATTATGGAAAGGGTTCGAAGTTGGCACCTCATTTTGTGGGACCATTTGAGATCCTAGAGAGGATAGGACCAGTTGCTTATCGGCTTGCTTTTCCACCTAGGCTTTCATGCATCCATGATGTTTTCCATGTTTCAGTTATTAGGAGATATATACCTGACATTATGCATATACTTGATTGGAATGAATTACAGGTCGAGGACGGGCAGTTGGCTTTGGAGCCAATACATATTTTGGAGCAGCGGGGTGTGACCCTCAGGGGTCGCACCATAGAGCAGGTAAGGGTCCAATGGGACCTAAATGATGAGTCTTCAGTGACTTGGGAGGATGCATCTAGATTACAGGGTTTATATCCCTACTTGTTTACGGGCTTCCAGTAGAGAGCCTAATCCTAGGGGGGGTGGATGTAATGCCCACTCATGTTTTGCTTTTAGTTAGTTATGTCGTACTCTTTTAGGCATTTGTTTCAGTTGATTGGCTGGATTATTTTAGGCTACTTTCATGAGAGCTACTATTCTTTCAGTTGATGGTGACTATTGTTTATGAGGTTATGGTTATTATCAGGATGTGAGTTTATGGTAGTTTCATGGTTATCCATGAGGATTGTAATTATGGTTATGTAAGTTGTATTTGTTATGATTAATCAGATGGAATCTTTTGTTATAATGTTAGTTTTGTTTTGCTTTAAGTAATTCAACGTCATGGAACCCTTGAGTCATGTAATCTATGTGAGTGTAAGACATGTGTATAAATGGTGATCGCTTCCGCATGATTATATGTTTCTTTATGTTAACTTTGAAAAAAAAAATTATTCAGAACACATAGTGACATGTTTAGGTTAATCTCTCTTGGGTTCCCTGGCGAGGCGTTACACCTCGTATGTGGTCAAAGCATACCCTCCAAAAGAAGATATCTCCGTGGTACCAGAAATCTGCTAGCAGATATGCAAAGGCTCTTGGTGTGCTCGCATCTATCATCGTAGGAGTACCCTGTGGTCGTGTACATGTGTAATGCTCAAACATCCAAACCTGTAGCAAGGTGCACACCGTAAGACTCTCTTGCTGGTATCTCACTAACTGACTCAACTCAGGATAAAGATGAGCCAACATGCAGCGGCCCCATGAGATAGTGACCCTTTCACTCTCCATCCTGTGTATGAGATGGGTAAATGGTGCTAAAAATGCTGTACCCTTTGTGTTGGGCACTACAACCAAAGCAAGTATACATAGCATCACTCTCCATACGAGAGGTGTCAAACCTACTAGTATGGCTGCCAGAGATATCTGATCTGATTGAGTCCTCATCTGTGGTACTCATCCCAAACAATACTCCATATCTACAAAAATATTAGGAGGACCCCACGGTACTCTGGGTTTGACAGGCTCACCTCAGAATAGAAGTTGTAGGATCCTGTACACATCCTCTAGCATGATCATGATCTCTCCTGATGGAAGATGGAAGGAACAAGTACCCTCATCCCATCTCTCTATCATGGCTAATATCATGGACCGATGGAACCTCAACTATGGTAGGACTACTACCCAGTACAATCCCACATCTCTCAATAACTGTATCTCCTCTTGTTGTAGCTTGGAGACACTCCCTCTAACAGATAGTAGTAACCCTCCGAAGGGATGCTCTTGAAGACGGACTAGATCCTACAAGCACAAACATGAATCATATCAGTACTTATGCATCAAACATCATCTGTACCCACCTGACTTGGTCGAGGTCAACCTTTTTGGGTCAAGGTTGACCTTTATGGGTCAGGGTCGACCTTATTGGGTCAAGGTCAACCTTAGTGGGTCATGGTTGACCTGCCCCCAAGAAGGACAGAACCTTCCCAGTCAGGGTCGAACTTAATGGGTCAAGGTCGAACTTAATGGGTCAGGGTCAACCTTATTGGGTTAGGGTCGATCTTCCCTATAAAAATATGAAATTTTCAACCACAGGCACTAGAAATAGGAACTTAGCTCGGGCAGTGGTTGTCTGCTGGCCAGGTGCTCCCTCAGAACCTCCATGCGGCTCGCTCAAAATTCCTCTCTCTTCGGCATCCTATCTCCTTTCCCAAACTCTAAAATTGGTAAGAATGAGGTGGTAAGTGTCTCTTCCTCTTATTTATAGGTAGTAAATTAGGGTTTTACTAGGGTTTCTTTTGAAGTTATTTAGGTTATATTCAAATTTTCCCTTTATATGCATTTAGATAGACATCTATTCTTTTTGTCATAAGTTAAGTTTGGTAGCTCTGTTTTCAGTGTCGTCAGAGGTGTTGGAATCATGATTTAGATACCTAACCTCTTAAAATTAGTTTAGGAAGGTTTAGGACCCTTCTAATGGGCTTAGGAAAGGAATTTTTCAACAAATTGCATATTCAGTGTATAGAAATCACCTTATCACCCTGTTTCACCTTCCATGAATTAGTAAGGAAAATCAGGGGGGGCATAAGGGGCTATATATAATTCTCAATATCATCATAGTAAGACTTAGGTGCTCTTTGGATTTTCATTAACCTCGTGTGCTGTAGGTTGCGGATACTAATGGTTTCTTGCAGGATCTTTGCATTGAGGACTTGGCTATATCCTTTTTATACTTTATGATATTTTCTTACTTTAGCTTACATATTCACGTAGTATCATAGCTAAGCTGAAGTGGGGGCTAAATTTATTGTCTTAAAGTGGAAGTACTTCCATTTTGATAGGTTTAGCACCCTCATTTAGTATGTTTTCATATTAGATTTGCATCTGTGCTTGATTATACATGTGTAGGTGAAATTAGGGTTAGGATCTTATGGATCCTCCTAGATTTCCCTCTCCATGGATCTTCTCTCTAGGTAGGACCTATGTATTGGTCCTCCATGTCCTTATCCTACTCTCTCTCTAGGCCTCTAGGCCTTCTTAACATTCTGGCACATTCCCCCACCTTCCTAGGTCCTCGGCTGACCTAGGAACCTCTCAGCAACTTTCTGGTGACCTGCTTGAAACCTCAGGTCAAGGTCGAGGTCGACCCTAACCTAGGTCAGGGTTGAGGTCAACTGTGATCTAGGTCAAGAGTGAGGTTAACATAGACCTCTGTCAGGTGTTGGTCCCCGCTTTCAAATCTGGAGCTTATCGGGGTTTGAAACTTAAAATAGGTCCCCGGGTTCGGACGCGGAAGTGTTTTCTCTAATATTTGAATTATTATGTTCCCTCCTTAGTTGGTGATTGTGATTGTACCATGATTTGAGGTGAAATTAGAATTTGGGTCCCTTGCATTGCCCTAGGAGACCTATATTGAGATCTCTATATAAACACTCTCTTTTGCCTTCATTTGATCATGAAACGATATGGGAAGATGACATGATGAAATGATGATGCAAAAAAGAAAGAGGATGATATAGAAGGACAAGATAGGAGGACATATGATCATCTTCAAACAAGAATTTTTAGGACAAGCTATGGTGGATCTTCATTGAAGCAAAAAGGCTCTCTCTTTAGATCTACTATTCTCAACATTCAAGCATTCAAAGGACATTATCATGGGGTAGAAATTATGGATTGTGAGTTGATAAGAATACTTTAGCTTTGGGGGCTTGGTATGATTTTTTTTTCATATTCAAATCTATGCATTTCTTTCTCATTTCCATGTTATGTTAGGATTGTTAATCTATAAGATTAGATCTTGATATTGTATGTTTAAAGACTCTTTTCAAAAGAATAATACACAGACAACATACATTCTATATTCGGCTATTCGTGGAGGTGGAGATCACCAAAATGGGGGGTTTGACTAACGCAAAACCCTATATAGCCACCCCAAAATCCCTCTTTTTAGATATTTGCAGGTGCTATTTTTGGGAGTTACAGGTTCAGAACAACAGATTTGAGACCAGATTTGGATACCCTTTTCAGCGAACTACCGAGATCCGCAAATAGATTTTGTATCGACATTGTGCAGGTCAGGGTCGACATTATCAGGTCAGGGGTGACATTTGTGGGTCAAGGTCAACCTTTTTCATAAGACAACATCAAAATGGAAAAATATTTCTGGGTTTTGTTTGTCTCTGCATTCCAGTTCTGGATCATACTTCAAATTTTCCAAAAAATCAATACAGGCTTCAAAAAATGAGTTTTTCTAGATCTTCTATATTATGAGGTAGGTATCTTATCCCACTATTCTCTACATACTCCTTTCCATCCTTTTTATCATAATAATTAAGTGTAAGAAATTAAAATTGGCCTTAGGATCTCTTTCTTATCTCATTATGAAAATATTACTTAAGAAATCCTTTATGAGCCAAATTTAGGCATTACAGGAGGCAATAAGAACTGGGAGGATTTTAAGAAGTCTGAGGGTTAGGACTTTTGAGATTATCTTATAAAAAGAGTTACACAGAATAATAGGCCTGAAACAATCAAAAGAATCTGCACCTGGAATTTTTGGGATGAGAACAAGAAAAGCAGCATTGATCTCTTTAAGAAGGCTCTTTGCTCCAAAAAATTCATGGACCGCTCTGACAATATCCTCTTTGACAACCTCCCAATATATCTGGAAAAACAAAGAAGGGAAACTATCTGGACCCGGGGCTTTTTCCACGGGTAATGAAAGAATAGTTTTATGAATTTCTGCCTGATTCAGGATCGCCAACATGATCTTATTCTGGCTTTCTGATACCACCTTAGGAAGAGATTGACAAATGTCCTCCTGGTCAGCCTCGCTAAGGTTTTGCTATTTAGAAAGGATATGAGTGAAGTACTGAATGGCCTCATTTGCAATCTCCTTGTCTTCCTCCAAAGTATGATCCCCTTTCTTAATGGCCCTGATTCTATTAGCCGTCCTGTGTTTCATAGTGGATAGGTGAAAAAACTGGGATTTTTTGTCCCCTTCTTTCAGCCACACTGATCTTGACCTTTGCCTCTAAAACATCTCCTCTTTAATTACAATGTTATGAAGATCAGCCAGAATGGCTTTTTCAGCACTAATTCTATCATCATCATAACCATGGTTTTGGATCTCTTCTTGGATCTCAGCAAGCTCTGACTTAATCCTATCTTTTGTTTGAAAGATATTACCAAAGTCTCTTTTGTTCCATTTTCTAATCTCCATTTTAATGTTCTTTAGCTTCTTAGCCACTCTATACATCACCATCCCATCCACATCAATACACCACCACTCCTTAATATTATTGAGGAGGGTGGGGTGGGTTGTCCACATCCTCTCAAATCTGAAGGGGAAAGCCTTTTTCCTATTTTGATTAGCCAGATTGAGAGAGATTGGAGAGTGGTCCAAACTGAATCTTGCCAATGAGGAAAGGTGACAATGATACTGATGCATCCAATCTAGAGAAATGAGGGCTCTGTCAAGGTGAACCTGAATGCACTCTGATCTCATTCTTCTGTTAGACCAAGTGAAGTTGCCCCCACCTAAATCCACATCAACGAGAGCTAGGTCATTAATCAAACTAGCAAGTTGCTGCCTGCTATCCAGGTTAGGTGGCAGACCACCAAATTTTTTAGATTCCAGAAAGGGGGTATTGAAATCCCCCATTATAATGGTTTGTGGTTCATTAACTTTGGTATAAAGAGTTTGTATCTTTTCCCAGAAGGCAAGTCTACAATTCTTTGTGTTAAGCACATAAATGTTCATAATAGCCTAGCCCTCCTTATCTATTGGGTTATTGAAATGCATAAGTAAGATGTTGCCCTCATTCCAACTAATATGAGCATTGAGATTTTCCTTCCAAAGCACCAGAAGGCCTCCAGAGGCTCCATCTGAGTCAGTTGCAACAGTCTTTAGACCTTTTCCAAAGGAGATTCCAGCAACTTTATCCTTTTTCATTTTTGTCTCTTGAATCAAAAAAATGTCTGGTCTATGGTCTCTTATCATATTTCTAATAATTACTTGTTTGTGGACTCCATTTAGCCCATGGATGTTCCAAGATATGACCTTCATGTTTTCTTATGAGACTCCTGGATGGTCCTCTGGTAACCATCCACAATATTTCTTTTTGCTTCTTCCTTTCTGATTTGGTTCATACTCTTCCTACTAGGTGTGTTTGAATTGCTTCCCGTGTCTTCTTTAGCCCTACTTCTTGTTGTTTCAGGAGAGGCTGGAGATGGGTCTCTGCTATTTTTCTTTTTCACTGTTATCCATGCTCCCTCATTGTCACTTGAGGCCTCTTTGTAACTGTCAAAAAGGGCTTCCATTCTTGAGATTTGTCCCGGCATAGAGGAAGAAACCATTTCCAAGAAACGACTAATCTTCCCTGGTGAAAAGAGATAGCTTCTGTAGACATTTGATTCTTGGGAGAGGTATGGTCCCTATCCCTTCTTGTTATGTCCTTCTTCCTGTGAATCTAGGACAAGAGAGAGGTCAAAGCTGGCCTTAGCAGTCTTACCCTCTTCTGTTTGCTCCCTACCTCCCTTGTCACCCGCCCCCTTTTCATCCCCTGGATGTGTTGGGCTAACTAAACATTCTTCCCTCTCCCTACCATTATCTGGATGGGCTATTGGTTCCCCCTCTATTGATATAGACCCTTCAATAGTCAGTTGTTCTGTCTGCCCATCCAGGCTATCAGAAGATAGTTCCCCTTGAGGTTTTTGCTTTTTTTGTAACATTTCACTAGGGAGTTTCTCTTTCCAGACCTTTTTGGGTGTGTAAGAGGTCCTTGTTCAAAGGTTGTTGATCCAACCTTTTACCAAGTTTGATATGCTCCTTTGGAGCTTTTTCCTTTGCTATGATGAGTGGGCATCAATTTGCTTTGTGTCCAACTTTCTTACAATGGAAGCAGGCAAAAGGGACACTCTCGTACTCAATCATTTGCACCCATTTTTCCAATCTAGATTGGAAAACAATAGTTTCTAGCATATCTTGACCAACGTCAACTCCAATGAAAATCCTCGCATATGTGAGTCACTTCTTTGCTGCCATAACTCGGTCAATATATAGTAGCTCCCCGAAGGATCTGGCAATACCCTCAAACACATCCTCATGCCAATACTCCAAAGGAAACTCCAGAAGTCGCGCCCAGACTGGAGCTTGGGTCAAGAAATCATTGTTGAGATCCAGGTTAGAGGTCCATTTCTGCAAAATAAGGGTGGATCTGCCCACTGACTAATTTATAGCATAGAGGATTTTGGAAAGATCTTCTTGACAAGAAAACTCAAAAGACATGAATCCTTTTGCCATAGCCGAAACCACAACCTGACCTTTAAGATCCCATTTGTTTTTAACAAAGGTTCTGACTATATCAATATTGGGTCTGGATCTTATGAACTTGCCCACCAGAGTAGCAACCATACTCATAATATTATGATCAATAAGCTCAAAGGGTAGTTCCAAAGCATAGATCCCTTTTTCTTTGTTTGAAACGTTCTTAATATTTGGGAAAGGAGACTTACCAAAAGGTTTGACCCCAAAAAGGTTTGTCCACTGCCCCAGTGGGGCCCTTGCAGCACCTGCATCTCTTGTTTCTGGGTTAGAGCCTTTTGTTTCTCCTAGAGTTGGATGTAGTATCCGTGGGACCCCTTCATCTATCGCGTCCTCGGTGCCTTGGTCCTTGGCCTGACCCTGGCAGGTACTCTAATCGCTCTGTCCTGAGCCAAAAGGTTTCCCGCCCAGTGTCAAATTCAAATTTGTGCCTCCTGACGTTTCTCGTCGGTCGCTCGCTCCTCCTCGGTCGCTCGCCATTCTCATGTTTGCCATTTCCTAAAAGGGTTTAGATAAACAGTTTCATTTAAGTCTGATTTCGCTTGCGGTACACGCGCATGGTATAGTCCAGAAAGAGTGTCTTTTAAAATGAGGGTTTTAGTAATCCCTATTCAAATTTAAAATTTATCATCTGAGTATTTTAAAAAATCACATATTTGGAAAGTAGACTTCGAATCCTAAAATTTTATATTAGTGACTTTTTGGAAGATTCCATGTCTAAGTGCCTCAAATCTTAAGGTCAAATAGGATGAATTTGAAAAAATAGGAAAAACAGTTCCACTTTTTGGCCAAAAAGTGGACTCAACTTCTTGCTGGCACCCTGGAACAATAGCTTTATATAGTAAAAGAACATCTTTTACAACATGATAGAAATCTTTAATATCATGTCCACATGTTGATGCTTAAATGAATTTTCTACATAAATTTAAGCAGTAGTGTGTTCCCACGCAAAATAAAAATTCTACGAAAAGAAAATTTTAGAATCTTTTCCTATTTTTGTGGAGCAGCAATTTTTTAGCAAATGAAAATAAGCCATGGGAAAAAAGGGGGGCTATAAATAAGTAACAACTGCTTATTGAAAAAAGCGACACATGTCTTCACAATTTTTTCTCTATCTCCTTTTTATTTGCCTACAATTTTGTTTTTCAAATTTATTTGCAATAAAAATGACTAAAATTTTGTTTTAAAAATAATATTTAAAATATTGCTTAAAATTAAGCAGCAAACATTATCATCCAGAGGGCCACCAGCTCCACAAATTGTGCCACAAAAAGTTGAGCAATTGCTTCTAGCAAATATAAGCTAAGCAGCAGCATAGAGACATGCTATGACATTAGTCCCTCTAAAACTTGTTGGCAACTTTTCACATTTCAAATGTATACCACACAACTTTGAGCAATAATAGTAAACTCAAATGTATACCCACACAACTTTGAGCAATAATAGTCAACTCAAATGTATACCCACACAACTTTGAGCAATAACAGTCAACTCAGATTGTATTGATAAATAGTCTTTGAGCAACTCTTGCACCTTTACTATCTTGGCATTCCATAATACATATTTCCTTAAGGCATTTTTAACCAATGTTTCATGCCTTGACAAATGTTCATAACCTATTCCAAAGTTGCCACTTGCTCCTTGGGAGTTTGCCTTGCAACAAGTTCATTTGGTGTATATATGCAATATTTACATGTCATATGGTGACATTTTGTCAAAACATTTCCCATGCCTTGACAAAAAATTCTACATCAATATAATTTACACAGTGATATGAGACTATATTTTTGAGAGTCTTATTATCAAACAGTATGATTTTATACAATTGTATATACATAGATTTCCTTTATCCTTTGTACTTTGATGAATGCCTATTGCCTCATTCAAAGCCTTCATTTCGACACAACAGTGTAGTTACGATTAAATATTGTGAAATGCGACTTTATATCTGCCATTTGCATTTTCTTTAAAATCTCTAAAGCCTTTTCAACAAATCCAAATTGTATATATCCCGCTATTATTGTGATCCATGCGACCAGCTTTACTTGTGAGGCATTTTCAAAACTGTTCCCACCTTGTTTTTGCTTCCATGCCTAGTACATTGGTTGGAAGAGTGCAGGTGAAAGTTGGAGAGGGTGTGGCAGTTGCAAACAACTTTAGTAATTAAAAGGCAACATCATATGCCATTAGGGAAGTCCATACCCTATTTTTAAGCTTTCATTTTACCACAGGTGTGGAGGATTTTGGTTTTGTGTTCACCAGTTGCATTTGCTTGGGTCTTTCTAAACCTTATCAACAAATCCTTTCATTGCAAATCTTGCATTCATTACATTCCATGTCATGACATCTTTTTGATGTATTCTGACATCTAGTTCACGTGCCCTATTTATGCTTCTTACTTTGAAATATCATGATAGTTTCTAAAGTTGTTTCATCAAATTGATTTTCTGCAAATCTTGCAGCAATTGCATTCAGTGAGACAACATATCATTTAGGTGGCCTGTGAAGCGAAACAGCTGCATTGTCTACAGTTCCATATTTGCATGCATGTTTATAAGCACAAGGGATGCCACATTCTGGCTTCACACCTGCTAATTACATTTGGTTGAAAGTGTTGAAGTCTTTTCATCAAATTTGTTCATTATAAATCTTGCACTTGATGCATTGGATGAAATAATATTTTCATGGCTTGCTGTCTTACTATGCACTCAGACTTATCCAATAGATAATTAGTTTTTGATTAAGGCAAAAATAAGCTTTGAAGGGACCTAAAACCATTTACATAAAGAACTTACAGGATAGATCATGAAAGAGCATTACAACTAGACACTACGCTGTTCCAAAATAAACAAGGGCACTAGCAACAAAAAACCAGCAAAACACCAAAAACCAGAAAAGGAACATCAGAGCTAGATCATATTCTTCAACATCTCAACAACCTCTTCCTCCAATTGATTCATATTCTGCGCCGCCTTCTTCAGATCTTGAATATCCCAGGGAAGATTCTCAGCCTTACTCTTCAAATTGGCCCGGATTCTCTTACTAGGCTCAGTAGAATCTTCAGATCCCTTATCCTTATCTAAATCCAACTCAACAACCATCCTTTCTTGATGCACCTTCTCCAACTTGGTAACCATGGTATTCATGCTGTCAATAGAGGACTTGATGACCTTACGGCTTAGAGACATAATGTTTTGGAGACTCCTTAATGCTCTTTAGTTTGTCCTCAAATTCCAAAACTTTCTTCTCATAGTCTTTCTTCAAATTTTCCATGGCTTCAACAATTTTTGTAAGGCAGTCAGCAACGAAATTCTTCTTCTCAGTCCATAGCTCTTTGACTTTGGTGCCCTTGACATTAGGATTATCCGCACCACCAGCTTCGAACATCTCCACTTTGTATTCAAAGCTCTGTACTTTAAATTAGTTATCGATAGGTAGTTATGATAATTACCTTTCCTTTGGCATGAAATTTCCTTTTTCGGTACTTATGCAAAGTCACCATGTTAAGCATGTTAAAATCGCTGATGAAGATATTCATGTGATATAACATCTGCCCTTTTGGTAAGTTGTAGGTCTTGGTCAAAACACTGGTTTATATTGACATAAAACTCTCACTTATTATTTCCCTCATTGCCATTTTGATCAACTCAATCAACTTATTCAAATAGCCAATCCACCACATTTTCACTTATTATTGGTACGGTGGATTTTATTCACGAATTTATTGGCACTTTGCTAAAATATGATGGTTTGTCGATATCAATGAAAAGGATAAAAGAGGTCGTTGCCCATAATTTTTCACAAACAATTATATATATATATATATATATATTTTATTGGTGCTTGATCAATATTTTTTCCCCTTTAGCTAATAAAGCTAAGGAGGGCAATAAATCGTGTAATTGATTTGCAAATTAAAATGACAATATTAATTAAAATAATCGATCACATAAAGGTTTTTAAAAGCTTCAAAATCAACACCCTCTAGGTACCATGAAATGTCGTTGATGTGTAACCTTTACTGATTGGTGCTTTACAAATGCTTGGAGAACTGAAAAATAGCTGACATAATCATTTTCTTGTACCCTACTTTTTCTAATTAAGACCTGGACTGCTTGGAGGAGAAAAGCATCAATAACTTTTGAACCATTAATTCTTTTGCCATTAAATTTTATGGGATGACTAGAATGCTTTCGCAATTAGAACCTAGGAAAGCAAGTACTTTACGAGTTTATTAGTGGGAGATATTTTCCACAACAATTGTTGAGCTTAAGGGGATTTATAATGTGTGGTTCATAAGGCACAACACTTGCTAAAGGTTTTGCAAATGAGGTTGCAAGCAAAATGGGCTTAACTATGGAAGCAACTCCGTGGTTAAGCGTACTTGAGCTTGAGTAGTACTGGGATGGATGACCTTCTGGGAAGTCTCAGTGCTTCACCTCTGTGAGCATCACCTAGATGCAATGAGTGCTAAGTGTTCCACTCATTTTCACGAGAGATGGGTTCTTGTGAACCACTAATGAAACATGGGTCAATGAGTTTGACTCATAAACTACATAGTTGAATCCTGATAGCAATATCACACTTTACAAGTTAAAATCCCAATTTAATTGGTTTTCAAAAATAGGTCATGAAAACTTGAAGCTTTTAAATCTCGAACTTCCTTAACCGAGTCGACTCAAAAACTAGTCACATTGCTTAAAATATCATCAAGATTGGTCCAATAAATAGATTTAATAAATTGAGTTGTAGTTTTCAAGATATAACCCTTTTTGTACTTTTTGTTGACTAAAAGGATGCTTATGAATGCTATCTGGAAACACTTGAGATGCACATTAATAAAACTGACCCAAGAATCAAATCATGTGTAAGATGTTTGATTTTTTTTTTCTTCCAAGCTCAAAAATAGTTTAACGGTTCTTAGTTACAATTTAGTATGACAAGGTAGAATATTTTCTAAGTTGTTATGTGACAAAATTTCTCTAGAATTCTTTGTTGCTGTAATTACTTTTGAAGAGCATTGGCTCTATGTATTGTATTGTAACTCTTGTTGTTGATAATACAATTGAGCTCTGGCTTTTGGAGTGTGGGTTGCTTTTAGAAAGGGTTTTCCCACGTAAATTTGATGTATGATTTTATTTGTTTAAATTTTTGTATGTGTTTATCTATAACCGTTAAAGGGTTTGTAAGAAATTTTTGCATTGATTCTCTTGTTAGATTTAGCATTTGGAAGTGTTATTCCACACTTTGCTTCTTTTCAATTGGTATTAGAGCTTGGCAAACTTTATTATTATTGTTAGGTAGAAGGGTATTTTGTGCTGATCTAGTTTTAGTGGGAGTTTTAGAGGGGAAGATTTCATAACCTTGTCGCAATTTTGAGATGACAAGTACATTGAGAAAAATATAAATGCATAAGTTTAATGGTGACAATGTTTAGTTGCGAAAACTCAAAATGGAGGACATGCTTGGAGATAGAGATGTGGGGGCTGTAGTTTCTTCAACAAAACCCCAAAATATAGCACATTATGTATGAGATACAATGGATTGAAAGCCAAAGGTTTGATAAGATTTTGTTTGGCCAATTTTGTGCTCGTGAGTGTCCACAAAGAGAAGATTATAGCTGAGCTTTGGATGAAGCTTGGTGATATTTGGTAGGGTAAATCCTTGGTAAATAAGTTATAATCCTAAGAAAGTTGTATCCTCTGAGGATGAAGGAAGGAGGATCTGTTGTAGATTGCATGAATGCATTTAAAATGTTGGTTGTCTAATCGGGTTTATTTGGTATAAAGATAAACGAACAACAAAAATGTATCTTTTATTATGTTCTTTTCCAAAATCGTGGGATCAAGTTGTGATGGCCATTCAAAGCACAACAACCACTTTCAAGATGGAGGAGGTGGTTGCTTTATTGTCATCCAAAACGATGCGAAGGAAATCTTTTGAGATGGCTGAGGATGCCTTAGTTGCTCGCAGTAGAATGATGGAGAAAGGTAAGAAGGACAAGAAGGGTAAATCCAAGTCTTTGGGGAAACTAAGTATCTTGGTAAAAGTTCAAGGAAAAATCATCAATCTTGAATTGTGGCAAATCTAGTCATTTTCAAAAAGAGTGCAAGGAGGAGAATAAAAAGAAAGGTAAAAGGATTTCTCTAGTTCAAATTTTGATAAATCCTCTCATGATGAAGTAGATGCTTTTGTCACAGTTTTTGACACACATGCATTGATGGTTGTGTGTGATAGGGCATATTAATGCCATGCTATAGAAGCCCTAGGACATGCTCTTGCTAGGATCTTTTCCATGTTTTCATCATGCTTATTATGCTTTTCTAGTTACTTTTACTTATATTTTCTATTATGTGGCATGCTGCCACTGAACCTATTTTGTGATTGGAAATACTTAAACATGCTACGCTTGGATGAAGATACTAGATTACTTATTTTTGAATTATAGTTATTTCTTTTTGAAATAAATTTGTTGTTTAAACATGAATGATGAATGTGTATCTTGATGTTTTTTTATCATAGATGTCTCTAACATCTGGAATGCAACGCACCAAATTAACAACCATTACCTTGAATAGGTAGACCGCGCCCATTTTCTGGACGCTCAACCCGGTCTTACAGTAGGTGCATACAGGGAAGCCTTAGGCGCAACGCAGGTGGATGCAGGATGATCAAGGTGGCAAAAAATGAGCAAAGCCCAGGAATCATAATGAATTCTCTGAGGAAATCTAGGGAAGAGTGGGAAGTTGGATTTGTTGTCAAAAACATTTCCTTCCTCTTTCATGGATCGATTCAATCTCCAGTTTTATAGTTTCCTTTCATGTTTAGTAGGGTTATAATAAAAGCTCAACTTATCTTTATGGCGTGACTAGATAGCAATTAGATTTTTTTCTTTAAATAAATCCCTACTCCTGCATGAGAAGGAGGACATTATCAGTCATAGTTTGCATTATGTTTTCTTTACATTTGAATTTGTAATACATTTTTGATAAATAGCGAATGAAGTTTTAAATCTACAGTTTAGCATAATTGAGTTTGGATACTCACTCAAGGGAGCCCACCTGGTGAGGAATCTGGGTTAGCTAGATAGGATCATTTGCATATAGTTTAAGTTTCCTACATCTTGGTTTTATAACGTTGGTGTTAATACAGTTCCTGCAACCAAAAGATGCTGGGTAGTCCAGAACTTCCTACAGCCAAAGAGGCAGAGTTGTTGAAACACTATGATTATGTTTTGTAATCTTTTCAAGTTATAGTGTTCCTTCAAGTGCTTTCACTTCTGCATTTCCTTTCCAGCATTCTTTATAGTTCTAAAATAGTTTCTTCTCAAAAGTAATTTACTTCCTACATCCATAGAATAGTTTTCCTTCAAAAGCAGTTTGTTTCCTGCAGCCATAGCGTGGTCTGAATTAAAATCCTTGGTGCATATACTTTGCTGACCCGTTTCAAGTAACACATCCTTGGGTTGATAAATGAAATGAGTTTCTATAAAGGAGGATAGCTGATCGGTCGGATGCCCAATACCCGAGTTATGGTACTTGCTTAGTATTTGATACCTTAAATAGAACCGATTATTTTTGGCACCGCTGCCAGGGACGGCGTCAAGCCAAGTATTTTCCCTCAGCCATTTGTAAATTTCCATTCCAGCATGTACATCCTTTTTAAATAGGGTTTTCTATCAAAAAGTCTATCACTCCACCACCAAAATTTCTCACTTACCTATATGCATAGAAGAAGAAGAGATGCTCTAGGAAGGTACTTACCCAACTACCCCAATAGCCATTTAGGAGATATCTTTGTACCAGACAAAGACAAAGAGGAGGGTCAGTTCATGGATGCAATTGTCAACCTTCCTTTATCAGAATCATCATCATCTTCTTCAGAAGGTGATCCACTAAAATTTCACCTTCTAGAAGGTGAACTGGAGTTTAATCCATTTGCAGAAGCCTTAGCCAATCTCAGAATCCAAAACCTAGACAATCAAGAAGAAAATCCACTACCTCTAGTCGTTTACCAACCGCAAGGTCTTCCTCAGCGTTCGCGTAGGATGGAAAACTCCCCTACCTTTCCATTTCCCATTACTAATCAACATGATAATAATAACCTCAAGAATATTCCCTCATCAGCTCTTCCCAAATTTTATGGCCTAGTGACTGAAAATCCAAATACCTCTCTTTGAGTTTGACATCCTCTGCCGTAGTTATGACTACACCACTGATGTCCATAGGCTCAAATTGTTTACTGCAACTCTTAAAGAGTTTGCATTACGATGGTTTATGGGCTTAGGTCAAGATGTTGTTCATAATTGGGATGAAATGAAGGTAACGTTCTTGGAGAAATGCAAAGAATACTGTAGGGGAAATAATATGAGAGGGGATGACATCTTCAAAATGACCCAGAAGGAGGATGAAATCCTAGAGGATTATGTGTCGAGATTCTTGTTCAACCTGTAGAAAAGTACTCATCATTAGCTTAATGAGGAGTCCCAAAAAATTCTCTTTCTACGGGGTATAAATGAAGGATGCACTAAGGCCTTAGATCTTATGGCCAAAGAAGATATCACCCAATCCACATGGGGTGATATCAAGAAAGTCTGCCTCATTTATTCAAGAGTTGCGGCGAAGAAGGGTAGAGGATACAAAGCCACAATAGATAAAAATATTAGCGTTGGAGCCTCAAGGGAAGAAATCACGCATTTGCTGTCTGACTTTAAGTAGGAAATTATCAATAACATGGCCACCTAGTTGGAAACAATACATGCAAAAAAGAAACATGAGGAGGCCGAAGCTATGCTAGCAGAGTTTTGTCCACATTGTAGACAGAAGAAGAGATATTATCATTACAAATTGGTTGTGAACATGGAGACTACAGAGCTACCCACTGATTACAAGCCAATTAAAGGGGATGATGAGAAAGTATTCTTCATTCCACAACGAAGACCATGGGCTCAAAGACAAGGTATGCCTCAGGACCCTCTTACTTTTATTGGTCCATTTTATGGTAATCAATGGAAACAACTTGTGAATAATCAATACCCTCCTTGGACTAATCCTCAACCTCAGTGGCAACCTTACCCAAGATCTTATTGACAACAACCTCAAGGGAATTGGCAACAACCCCAAGGGAATTGGCAACAAAACCCTTAGTGGTGTGGGGGTCAATAATGGCCAAACCAGTAGAAGGGATTCCCGCAGCCACCACAACAGCCACAACAACAAGCCCTTCTGCCACATCCTGTAGCCACAACAACACCCCCTAAGCCTACTCAACTCCCTACACAACCTCAACCAAATCCTAATAATAGGCCATCAATACCTCAACAAAATGTCTATTTGGTGGATCCAAACAAGTACCCTTCATACACAATCAATGACATTCATTTATGGTCTGGCACAACTCTACCCACATCTCCTATTATAACTGAAGTAACTCTAGATGAGCCCCTACCTCAAACTACACCATAGTCCACTCTAGTAGGTCCAATGGTATTACCAGCACCAGTGCAGCCAGCTCAACCTCCCTTCCCACAAAGGTTGCGAGTTGACAACTCTAAACCTAAGGAAGAGACAACCTTTGACATCCTAGATTAATCAAAAAATATTAATGTTTAGATTCCGTTTTTCCAGGAAATAAAGGATGTTCCCACATATGGGAAGGCTATCAAAGATGCTTGTTTTAAAAATCCTGGTCATAAGTGAAAGGACCCCTAGACAGTCCATGTCCTAGGTAAACTTGTTGATATCATGCTCGACAAGATAGTTTCCCAAGTATTCTGATCTAGGTAGCCCAGTTGTCGAAGTAACCATTAATGGGACAGCCATAAAAAATGCTCTAATTGACCTAGGAGCTGCCATAAATGTCATGAAAAAAGGTATCATGCAACAAATTCACATCACTAACCTCTGAGAAACACCATTTATCCTACAACTTGCAGACAGTTCCACAATAAAACCCGATGGGGTAGTGGAGGATATAGTTGTTGACCTTGAAAACTGGTCTTACCCTGCTGACTTTATGATCCTCTCACCTAAAGACACATTAGGAGGCTATCCCATAATTCTTGGTTGAACCTAGCTGGCTACTGCTGATGCCTTTATCAAATGTTTCTTTGGCGGTATGACCATTTCTAATGGTCTGGATACTAAGACATTAGCTTTATATCCGCCAATCCAACCACAAATTAATTTTGCCTCACCAATATGGCATGACATTGGAGAGGAGGCTGAAGTAGTCAATTCAGTAGCCCAACTCATGATGTTAGAAAGGGATCTGTTCCTACAGCTATAGGAGGAGGACACCGTAATCACGAACATTATGCAAAACTAGTATGGTCATGATTCAACATCTATTAAGTGTCTCAATCCCCATAGCTGCTCCCTGAAAGCTTTGTACCCTAATTGCGCCATACCTTCCTCTCCCATAGCCGAGCACCTCTACCACTAATTGCTTCCCCATGAGGTCCAAGCACCTCCATTAACAGACACATTTATGGTAGAACTCACAAAGCAGTTGGAAGTTTTACCTAACCGTTGCCTACATATTAATAGCCAACTCACAGACCAACAACATCTATTATTGACCACCCTGCTGAAAAACCATGCCACAACCTTTGTATAGGATTATTCTGACATGAAAGTTTTGGACCCCAAACTATGTACCCACCGGATCTTCCTAAAAGAAGACAAACATCCTGTCAGACAATTCCAGAGGTGTATAAACCATGCGTTAAGAAATTGTCAAAATAGAGTTACAAAAGTTACTGAACGCCGGTTTTATCTACCTAATCTATGATAGTTTCCAGTGGGTATCACCTTTAGTTATTGTCCCAAAGAAAGGAGGAAAG
Organism: Thuja plicata; assembly: GCA_018584345.1. NCBI lineage: Eukaryota > Viridiplantae > Streptophyta > Pinopsida > Cupressales > Cupressaceae > Thuja > Thuja plicata. The sequence continues at coordinate 97,215 of MU228438.1, forward strand.
TGGCGAGTATGTGTCGACTATAGGGAACTTAACAATGCCACCAAGAAGGACCATTTTCCCTTGCCCTTTATAGACCAAGTCCTAGATTTCCTCGCAGAAAGGCATTATTTTTCTTTCTTAGACGGATATAGTGGCTACAACTAGATCAAGATCCTTCCTGAAGATTAGGAGAAAACAACATTCCCTTTCCCTTAGGGAATTTTTTCTTACTCTGTACTTCATTTTGGCCTCTGTAATGCCTCAGCCACATTCCAGTGTGCAATTATCAACATTTTTGCTAATATCTCCCATGATTGCATGAAAATATACATGGACAACTTCATAACTTATGGGGAAACCTATAAGGAAGCATTGGTCAATTTGGGCAGAGTTCTTACCAGGTGTAAGGAGCATAATTTGTCCCTTAAGAGTGAGAAATGCTTCATGATGATGCAGGAAGGTGTTGTGTTAGGTCACTACATCTTTGTCAAGGGAATATAAGTGGATCCAACAAAAATTGAAGTCATCATGAACCTCCCTACTCCCACCAAGTAGAAGGATGTTCGTAGCTTTCTGGGACATGATGGTTACTACCAAGGATTCATAAAGGATTTCAAAAAATTAGCCAGGCCCATGTACTCCTTTCTCACAAAGGATTTAGAATTCGTCTGGACAAACTCTTGTGAAAAATCCTTCCCGCAACTGAAGAAAGTACTTACACAGGCACTAGTTCTCAGAGGATGTAATTGGGCATTACCATTTCATATCCACTCTGACCATGCTATGGGTACTATTCTCAGACAGAAAGATGGACTAGTAGAGCATGCCATCTAATTTATCAATAAGAATCTACAGGGTGTAGAGTTGAACTATACAATAACTGAAAAAGAACGCCTAGCTATAACTTATGCACTGAATAAATTTCACCACTATATAACTGGTTACCCAATATTTGTGCATACTAATCATGTAGCCATCAAGTATTTGGTAAACAAGCCTGCTATTTCAGGCAGGCTTGCCAGATGGCTCATGTTGCTACAAGAGTTCGACATCATGATAGTGGATAAACTAAGAAAAACAAATGTAGTGGCTGATTTCCTCTCTAGATTATAGAATGATGATGACCCACATGTCATAGATGATAGATTTCCAGATGACCACTTGTTTTCTATTTCTACACATACCCCTTGGTATGCTGACATCACCAATTATTTTCTTACTCAAAAGGTACCACCACATTTTCCTTCCAAGGAAAAGAGGCTATTAATTGAATTGACTTTCAATTTTTCTTGGCTGGCTGACTATCTCTTCTACACTGGACCTGATCAGATCCTAAGAAGGTGTATTCATGAAGATGGGACCTATGATATACTCCATTCATGCCATGATGAACCTTGTGGTGGCCATTTTGTGGCCAAATGTAGAGCCATGAAGATACTCAATACTTTCTATTACTGGCCCACTCTCTACAAAGATGCGGCCAATTACACCCGCAAGTGTGATAGATGTCAACGTATGGGTCGCCCCACCAAATCAGATGAAATGCCTATGTTTCCTCAGGTAATCATTACTCCATTTGATAAATGGGGAATAGATTTTGTGGGACCAATTCATCCCCCATCAAATGACAACTCTTACATTCTAGTTTGTACTGACTATGTTACTAAATGGGTGGAAGTTCAGGCTATGAAGCATGCAAGGGATAACAGGGTTGCACAGTTTTTATATGAGGAAATATTTACCAGATATGGTGTTCCACGGGAACTAGTCATGGATCAGGGACCTCAATTCACTTCAAATCTGATTACTACACTTATGGAGGAATACAACATTCGCTACAGGAAATCTAGTCCATATTATCCCCAGACAAATGGTGAAGCTAAGATCACCAATAGGGAAATTGAGTCCATCCTCACTAAGATGGTTCAGTTGCACAAAACAAACTAGAGTAGCCAATTACAAGAAGCTCTATGGGCCCACCGCACCACATGGAAAACCCCTACTAGATTTACACCTTTTGAGTTGGTGTATGGCAAGACTGTTGTAATGCCCATCGAGTTTGAGCATAAAAATTTACGCACAACATTACAACTCAACTTAAATCTTCCTGTAGCTCAGCAAGAGAGGCTCCTTCAACTTAATCATCTAGATGAGATCTGCAAGATGGCTTTACAGAACACTGAGTTGATACAACTTCAATGGAAGAAATGACATGATTCACACATATGAAATAAATGGTTTGTTCCTAGTGACTGGGCACTTCTATATGACTCCCGGTTTCAAGAGAATCAAGGTAAGCTTACAACTCATTGGCTTGGCCCTTATGAGGTTGACAAAGTGTTTGCTAATGGTGTAGTCCAATTGCCTATAATTGACCCTGTTCTCTTCAAGTTATTGGTCAATGGTCACAGACTCTGTCTATACCATAAACCCACCACTAAAGAAGAGTTCCTATGGAAATTTGAAGACACTCCTGCAACCGATGGACCTCCTCTAGGTGAAGACACTCCTGCAGCCGATGGACCTCCTCTAGCTGAAGACACTCCTGCAGCTAATGGAGCTCCTCCAACTAAAGACATTCCTGCAGCTGATGGACCTCCTCCAGCCAGCGAAACTCCTACAGCCAATTGGGGAAAATTTTCACTCCGGTCATCTCTTTAACTTCATCACACAATAGTCATAATAAATTTTTTGTTTCCCATGAAAATATCTCTCTCCGCAATAAAGTCACCATCACATCACATCCCATCAATCTTTTCTTCCATTTTCACTTACGCATCCCATCATTTTTATTCCACTCATTACTTTTCACTTTGCACACATCATCCAATCTTTCTGGATTTGGGCATTTATTCATGATTACTCTCTAGGTACACCTTCATTTATTGTTTGCAACATTTTTTATTCATTCTAGATGTTATTATACATTACATTGTAATTAATATTAGTGCTTCGTCCAAGTGTTGTTGTACTTCCTAACCACACATGTGAGGACACCTGTCATAATTTTTGTAGGGGGCAGTTCGTTAACTCATTAACTCATGTTTTACCATGATAACACTTGCGTAAGCAGTACTGTGCAGACATTTTTCAATTAGTTGATGTGACAACCCCAATAATGTGCAATTCTCTGCTAAGTTTTTAAATTTCAAACCCAACTCATATTCCCAGCTTTGGTTTTTCAAACTTCTCCTCTGCTATGATCCCTAGAACCCTAAACCAAGTATTTATCTAGCATTATTCAGTCTTAATCTTAGGCAGAATAAAAAGCAACATAAGAGGACAAAATTGTTATTGAGGAAACAAAGAGAAAAGTTTTTAAAAAACATTTTTTAGTTGCTGAGGAAGTTTCAAGTGATTTGGAGTTTTTGGGGTGCAAAGTTTTTTCAGTAACAATGGGAGGACCACCAATACGCCATGAGCCAGGGGATCACTCATCTTTATTGTAGAGTCAAGCAAGTGTCCAATTATTCAACTACGTGGGCTAGCTTACTTATTTTTTCAAGCTCTGTGGTTACGATGAGGCTATAGAAGTGGAATTCTTGTACACTTATAACAATGGAGCTGCTTACGTAAAGGGATTATGGGTGGAAACTTCAGAAGCATGAATTGTAGAGGTTTCAGGGCTTCTTTCTATAGGTGACATTTTTTCACATGAACATGATGCACGAGTAGCCAAGATAGAATTCTCCTTGCCCACAGACAATGCATTGGAAACCAGTAAGCAGGGGGTGAAGAGAACATCTCTTCTGAAAGATTACTTCTGATTGGCTGTCCATGTGATAAGGTACATTACTTGTGAAGGGTGATTTTCCTACTTGCATTTTGTGCATTTTAAATTTTTGAGTCATTTACGACATGACCGCCTTGTCAATGTACCCAATTTCCTATATTCTTTGTTGCAACTAAGCTCAGAAGAAGTTAGAAAGGGGAAATTGAACGCAGATACTCACCACGGGTTGATAAAACTTCTGGTAGAGAGGCATTTATAGGATAGTTCTCCTATGACATGAGATGAATTTATTGCCGCACCCCATGTACAATTACGAGGTGAAGGGCCACAAACTAGATTACAAGAACCACAAGAAAATGCTCCTTAGGAAGATGCACTTGATGAGGAGGAAACCATTATTCTGGAGCCCATGCATGAAATTACATCTTCTTCAAAGGCTGAAACGAAGAAAAACACTTTGGGTAAACCAAACCCTAGCCCAGGGAGTGATCAAACTGAGGGTTCTTTGGATTTGCACACCCCACAAAGTGCCCGAAGGAAGGAAAAGGGAAAGGCAAAGATAGCTGCGGATGTTGAGGAGAAAATCCTATTTTATAAGAAAACCTTGTTTCTCCTGCATGCATGCTGATGAAGAAACAATGAAAATCACAAAAGTGCTCTGCTACATCTATGGAAACTCCTCCACGATGAATTAGTCATTTGAGCACACCACTGATAGATAAAATGGACTCACTTGCAATGACTAGGTCATCTCCTAAAGATCCAATTAAGGAATCTTTAAAAGAACAAACACAAGTAGGAAGCCCATGTATAGAATGTATGGACATCATGGAAATAGATCCTACAGCTGAGGAAAGGGACACAAAAACAATAAATTTGGAAACAACGTGCATGGAGGCAAAATACGTTGAAACTACAGATATGCCTTCCTCTTTGCAAGAAGTCGATCAAGGGAAATATGCCCTAGTTCCAACCCTAGAAGAATTACCCTTTGATGGGTCAGACATAGTGACAACATCAGAACAGGTCACTACAGCTACTCTAGTTCAAAAGAGTTAGGTAACTCTACACTCCCTTTCCATTGACTATTTTAATCAAATGCAATATGAAAATTCAATGTGGGAGCTGGAAAAGGATAGATGAAAAAGAGAAGTAGGAAGGAAACAAAAAGAGGTGCAATTGCTACAGAGAAAATTAGATTTGGTTACACATCTAATTCCACAATTGATAGAATGCAGACCAACTCCTAAGGTCTATGCTTTGTGCTTGAAAGAATAATTTCTCATGTATAAATTGATGAGGGTCCTTCGTGATCTATACACAAGCATAGATTCACCACAAGAGTTTGTGGCTGCATATGATCAGTCCCCAGACTGTGTTCAGAATTTTATGTGTGAACTTTACCTACATAATTATGTTGTTTCTTCTAATACTGATTGGAATCCTTTTTCTATTTGTTGGAGATGTCTACCTATCCTCTTTACTTTCTTGGTCTAATATTGAGAAAATATAGGGGAGTAGAACAAACTATCACACTACCCTTACGACCAGAGAGTGGTAATCCCCATAGGATGTATTGTGATTGGATGGAAATAGTATATGGGATGAAAGACTCTACCCACCGGAAAAGGATACTGAACATCAGGGAAGAGGTATTTGCATCAATTGAGAAGCTCTCTTTATCAGATGGGAACAGGGCAGCATAAGGGTTGAGACAAAGATGCGAAAGATTACCATTGGAATTAAAGAAGGATGAACCTCATAGCCTTATCAAATTAAGAGCTGCTATACAGAGAGTTCAATGGTACCTACATCTAGGTAGGCAACCTCATCCTGAAAGGTGGCTTCCACTTTCCTTCCAATCCCATCTTCTCCTATGGCCACTATATAGCTATATTGACAATGAGGTAGATGAACAACTGGAAATGAGCAGGGAAATCAAAATGTAGTGCACCAATGGTTATTACTAGCACGTGGGCACCTCTATGACTGGTGAGACATAGGAAGGGGATCTTTGAGTACTTGTGAAGATCAAGATTGTTTTGGTGCCTGAGGACAAGCATTGGTCTTTGTAGGGGGAAAAAATGACAGGGCATATTAATGCCATGCTGTAGAAGCCCTAGGACATGCTCTTCCTAGGATATTTTCCATGTTTTCATCATGCTTATTATGCTTTTCCAGATACTTTTACTTATATTTGTTGTTATGTGGCATGCTACCACCAAACTTATTTTGTGATTGGAAATACTTAAACATGCTACGCTTGGATGAAGATACTAGATTACTTATTTTGGAGTTATAGTTATGTCTTTTTGAAATAAGATTGTTGTTTAAACATGAATGATGAATGTGTATCTTGATGTCTGTTATCATAAATTTCTCTAACATCTGGAATGCAGTGCACCAAATTAGCAATTGTTACCTTGACTAGGTAGACTACGCCCATGTTCTGGACGCTTGACCCGGTCTTACAGCATGTGCATATAGGGAAGCCTCAGGCGCATCGCAGATGGATTTAGGATGATCAAGGTGGCAAAAAATGAGAAAAGACCAGGCATCATAATGAATTCTCTGAGGAAATCTAGGGAAGAGTGGGAAGTTGGTTTTGTTGTCAAAAGCATTTCCTTCCTCTTTCTTGGATCGGTTCAATCTCCAGTTTCATAGTTTCCTTTCATGTTTAGTAGGGTTATAATAAAATCTCTACCTATCTTTATGGTGTAACTAGATAACAATTAGATGTTTTTCTTTAAATAAAGCCCCGCTCTTGCATGAGGAGGGCATTATCAGTTATAGTTTACATTATGTTTTCTTTACAGTTGAATTTGTAATACATTTTTTATCAATAGCGAATGAAGTTTTAAATCTATAGTTCAGCATAATTGAGTTTGGATACTCACTCAAGGGGTCCCACTTGGTGAGGAATCTGGGTTAGCTAGATAGCATCATTTGCATATAGTTTAAGTTTCTTGCATCTTGGTTTTATAACTCTGGTGTTAATACAGTTCCTGTAGCCAAAAGCCGCAGGGTAGTCCTGAACTTCCTACAGCCAAAGAGGCAGAGCTGTTGAAACACTATGATTATGTTTTCCAATCTTTTCAAGTTATAGTATCCCTTCAAGCGCTTTCACTTCTACATTTCCTTTCCAGCATTCTTTACAGTTCTAAAATAGTTTCTTCTCAAAATTAATTTACTTCCGACAGTTATAGAATAGTTTCCCTTCAAAAGCAATTTTTTTCCTACAGCCATAACGTGGTCTGAGTTAAAATCCTTGGTGCATATACTTTTCTGACCCGTTTCAAGTAACACATCCTTGGGTTGATAAATTAAATGAGTTTCTAGAAATGAGGATAGCTGCTCGGTCGGATGCCCAATCCTTGAGTTATGGTACTTGCCTAGTATTTGATACCTTAAATAGAACCGATCATTGTGGTTAAAAGATTTAGGTGCCTCGTTCCATATGGCCTCTCATAGAGGTTGGTTTTCAAAACTTACAAAGAGCTTGATGGTGGGAAGGTGTATATTAGTGATGACTATCACTTGAAGGTTGTTATTTGTGAAGAGTTAAGATTTGATTCCCTAATAGTAGAGTCAAGGGGATTGATGGTGTCTTGCATATCCTTGGTTTGGCATAGAACCTACTTTTAGTTAGGAAGTTAAGTGATGTGGGTGTGCAATTTTTTTCCTCGAGTGGTGGATGCAATATGAGGAGAGGTTTTTTGGTGCTTGCTAAGGGTTTTTGGATTGGCAACCTATGTAAGTTGGTTGCATACACTATTTAGTGCAATATTGTTTTTGTGAATTCCAAGTAAAGGGCTTTGGGTTCTTCATCCTCACCATAAAATCAAGTAGAGAAGAAGATTGTTGTTTCTACATCTGATGGTCATGCTTTTTGGGTATGTAAGGGTACAAATGTTTTGGAGATGAAGCTCCTAGGAGAGAAGACAATTATGTTATGGCACCAGGGACTCACTCACATTGGTAAGAAAGGTCTTAGAGCCTTGAAAAACAAGTGCCTTGTTGAAGGCCTTGATGACTGTAACTTCGATTTCAACTTTTGCAAACATTTCATTTATGGTAAACATCATTTTTCTTTTTGTTCCAATTCTATAATCTTTTTTGGTTTTGGATTATATTCATTTAGATGCGTTTGGTTCTGTTAATGTTCCTTCAATATCTAGATATCTTTATTTTTAATCATAGATGATTATAGTAGGACATTTATGTATCTCCTTAGAAGTAAATCTGAAGTTTTTAGTCAGTTTATGGAATTCAAATCATTGGTTGAAAACTAGATTTGTAGGAAAATTAAATATTTGAGGAAAAATGATGGTGGTGAGTTTTTTTTGGTGGAATTGAACATGTCTTGTAAGGACCATGAGATCGAGAGACACAAGACAAATCCATACACCCTACAAAAAAATAGAGTTGCAAAGAGGATGAACAAGACACTAGAGAGGGATAGGAGTTCTGAGTGGTGCTAGCTTTGAACAGAAGTTATGTTTTGAAGTTGTAGCCACTGCATGCTATCTAATTAATAGATATACTTTGACACTAGTTGAAAAGACACCCATGCTGGCATGGTTTGGTAAGAAGCCCTTAATGAGAGTCTTTAGTTGTGAGGAATATGCACATGTGTTGAGTGAAAAAAGATCTAAATTGGAGAAAATGGTTGTTAAGTGTATCTTCATCATCTATGGTGTCTGTGTGAAAGGTTACAAGCTTTGGGATTTTGTTGCAGACAAGATGCTCTATAGTACATAAGTGTGATCTTCCATGAGTTAAAACCTTCTCCCGTATATTTGCAACCAGAGAAGGAAGAGATATAGAAAAAGTAGGTAGTTTAGGTAACACCTACTCCCATGAAAACCTATACACTCCTATTGGACTTGATGATGAAGAAAGCTCAAGAAACACTGAAAGTTCTGAAGGAAAGAAAAACCTCAACCTCAACATTAAGGAAGTCTACTTGTGATAGGCAAGAAACCCAAAATATTTGGTTATTCACCTGAAATATTGGTTATTTATTGTTGGATTCTAGTTGCATATTTTCTTTTCTTGCTATAGTGATGGAGCCTAGGATTGTAAGAAAGGATATGGGTATACATGATGCAGATTACTAAATGGAATCCATGAATGAAGAGGTGGTTGCATTGAATAAGAATGCTACATGGGATTTGGTACCTTTACCTAAAGGGTGGAAACCTATTGAACGTAAATGAGTATTCAAGAAGAAATTGGGTCCATATGGCAACTGAGAAACATAAAGCATGGTTGGTCACAAAGGGGTATATAAGGTGGAGGGAATTGATTATGGTGAAATATTCTCCCTAGTAGCCAAGCTGACATCCATTCAATTCTTGTTACCACTTGCCACAACTTATGACTTGGAAGGCGAGAAAATGTATGTGAAGATGACATTTCCTCACGGTGATTATGTCACTGCCAAAGCATTTCACTGAAAAAGGTAAAAGGAATCTTGTTTGTAAGTTGAAGAAATCTTTGTATGATTTGAAACAATCTCCTAGAATGTGGTATCAAAATTTTCACATATGTGTTGTCTTTGGGATTTTTCAGATCTAAATCTGACCATCGTGTATATTATAAATGTGAAAATGGTCACATTCTCATCATAGTCTTGTATGTGGATGATATGTTGTTTATTAGGAATGGTAAAAGAATGATTTAAGATTTGAAGTCTGATTTAGCAATACAATTTGAGATGAAAGATCTAGGTGCAATGAGATATATTCTTTGGATCGAGACCATTTGAGATAGAGCTCACATAAAGTTTTGGATGAGCCAGAGTAAGTATGTTACCCCTTTTTAGGAGAGATTCAACATGATAGCTTGCCGATAGTTAGTTGTTCTAGTGTTACAAGGGATGAAACTCTCTTTGGAGGATTGTCCAAAATCTCCTATTGAGACAGAGGATATGGCTAAAGTACCTTATGCGAGCGCTATTTGGAAACTTGATGTATGCTTTGGTATGTATCAGGGTAGACATTGCCCAAGCAGTGGGAGTTCTTAGTTGGTTTATGGATAATTCTAGTAGGGTGTATTGGGATGCAGTTAATAAAGTGTTCAGGTATTTGAGGGGTACTTCTATATATATTCCTTGTGTTTTCATGGTTATCCTACTAAAACTCGACATTCAATTTACATTCACGGATATGTGGATTTGAATTGGGAAGGTGATATTGACAGTAGAAGATCCACCAATGGATATGTTTTCACGATGTTTGGTGGTGCTATTAGTTGGATGAGTAAGGGATAGGGTGTAGTCACTTTCTCCTCTACAAAAGCAGAGTATATGACAACTACTTATGCTTGTAAGGAAGCCATTTGGCTTAAGAGATTGTGTTCTGATATTGGTTTTGATGCAGGATAGATTACTATTTGTTGTGACAATTAGAGTGCTATTCCTACTTTCCATGCTTGAACAAAGTATATTGATATATAGTTTCATTTTTTTGGTGATATGGTGGAAGATGGAAAAAGTTGATACTTTGGTGAATGTTGTAGATGCATTGACAAAGCCAATGAGCACTGATAGGTTCAAATGGTGTCCTGGTGCTATGAACCTCAGGGCCTTGAGCATATGACAAAGTTTTAACTCTTGACAAGTTTTTGACAAGTGGGAAAATGTTGGGATTAGGGTGTCTGAACCTTAGAGTCCTAAAATGCTGATTATTTAATTATTATTTTATTTTATACTCACTTTGGAAGTCCTAAAATTTAGGGGACTTGCGTCATAGTTTTCTATGTTGGGACTATGATAGTTTCTTTTAATTACTATGACGATTACTAGTTTGATTGCAGAATCATGGAGTGTAATTTATTGGCAGCTGGTATTTATGGCGGAGTTCACATTTGACAAGTGGTGTAAGGTAAGGTGTAGAATATGGCAAGATGACCTTTTGGGCGAGTCATGAGTTAGTGCTTTGGAAATCTGCTATGTGCAACATGTCATGGAAATTGCAACTTGTTGTTTTAGACACTACTTACCTTTTGAGCATATGAGTTGGTTTTAGCAACCATGGGCGCTTTCCTCTCATGTTTTGAGCTCTATAATTATGTGGCTAATGAGTGTATTTTGTATGAAGAGGTTGAATATTTTCTAAGAAGCTGTTATGCGATGAAATTTCTCTAGAGTTCTCTGTAGCTATAATTACTCTTGAAGAGCATTGAATCTATGCATTGTATTGTAACTTTTGTTGTTGCTGATAATACAATTGCACTTGGGATTTTTGAGTGTAAGTTTATATTCCGAAAGGGTTTTCCCACATAAATCTGGTGTTATGGGTTTATTTGTTTAAATGAAGTAATATGTGTTTTACTGATCTGTACAAGCTAAAGGGTTTGTAAGGAATTTTGCATTCACTCTCTTGTTAGAGTTATCATTCGAAGCAGTTTCATGCACTTTGCTTCCTTTCAATATAACGGTTGTTGGAGAGAAAGTGATAAGCATTCTTGCAGAGAAATTCTTAATAGATGTTTATCAGTTTTTGAAACAAAAAGTATTGTTAATTTTTTCTTGTATTCAGTCACGACACTAATTAGTATTCTTGTGAACCTTCACCATGCTACGGGCTTTACATTGAAAGTAACTTTTTTTTTCCAGATATTGCAGTTGCAAGTGTCTTCGTAGAGATATGGAAAATGTAAAAGCATAGACAAGGCAACAAGCGACAAAATATACCCCCAACATGTAGTCTGATGATCTCATGTAATGCATTTATTTTAGGATATGGTGTACATGATGAGCTTTTAGATCTTTTCAATAAAATATCTAAAGAACTGTAGTAGATCAATGATTGTAGGATATGCACAAAGGCTTTGGAAACTTTCCAACGCACAAATGCAATTGTCAGGTGTAAAACCACTCTACAACCTTTTCCAGCATCCTTCTGGTTCGTGGCAAAACTGGTGATGTGGATCAGGATATAGACTTCCATTGCAAAATGCCCAAAAATAGGGGATGCAACAATATTGTCAAACTATTCTTTGAAGCAGAAGTTGCATATATTAAGGCAAAAACCAAGCCATGCATTATATCAGGTTTGATTGATTCAAGATTTTTCTGTATTAATACCATTATGTTCATGCAAACTCTATGTATAGGTTGCTTAGTAGTTTTGTGTGGATGCATGCATTAATTAGGTGATGGCTAACCTAGATGCTCCTAGCAAGTTAGACCAATTTGTGAGAGTGTATTCACTAGCATGCGTTATCAATCCATTGTTGAGATCGGATGAGATGGCTTCTAAGATTAGTTGGGTCAAATTTTTAAGCCAAATTGCTCTGCAGGACCTAGTTTCAATTGTATTTGTATCAAACATCTATCTTGAGATTGCATACGCCAAATATATATTTTAAAGTGCATATACTCGCATTTAAGCTGAACATTTAGTTTAAAGTGCATATAAATGCACTTAGGCTAAACTTTTGAGCTAAATTAGTCTATGAGACCTGCTGTTAAGTGTTTAAAGTGCTATACTTACATTTAGGCTAAGCGTTTGAGCTAATTAGTCTATGGGAATTGTTGTGAAGTGTGTATAAACACCTTCTTTAGATCATTGTTGCAGTATTCGAAGAAATTTGTAAAATAAATTAAGACTGGTTACTTGTTAATACAATTTTTTGAAACATTCTCTTTCTTGAGAATATGTGTAATTTTTTTTTAAGTTAAAATATAAAATCCAAAGTACTTATTGAGATTTTTTGCTAGAAACAAAAACAAGAAATTACAAGTACAATTTTTAAGATTTTGTTTAAACCATCGTTCTAAGAAAATAAGTTAATTGGCAAACATCCTGACAAAGGAACAGAGTTATATGAGTAAATCTATGAGAAGATCTTCACCATCGGTATTATCAAAGATCAGCACAAGCAACATTTAATTATAAGAAATACTAGGAACGTTTCGTCAAAGATCTTTGACCCTTAAAACATTAGGCAAAAAACTAAAACAAAACTGCTCTGCAACTTTTGGCAGGATCTTGGCTGTTCTGCAAGTCTTGTTTTATTGTGCACGATTTGTTGGCTATTGAGGTGAACTCCTGAACCAAAATCCACAACGTTCAGAAGCTGCGATAAATTTGACGAGAAACCATTGTTTCTATATTTTGTTGTTTTGCAGGATTTTGTTCGTTTTAGCTATTGGCCAGCAGATTCTACTGGCTTTGATGATTTGTTGTAGTGCCTGGATGACTAATGAATCTTATCATTCTTGTAGCCACATACCCTAAATCCAAAACTATCAACTTGCTCAGTTCTAGAAGAATGGGAACTCCCTTGCATGCTTGTCAGTATTTAATGTTGAAATTAAGAGAACTAACCAAATCTATGACCTAGTCCAATATAGCTGGGTTTATATGAGTACATTAATAGTAAAATTGTGAAGTTGTATTATATTTATAGTTATTTTCTAAAATTCATGTAATTTTTTAAAAAACATGTTCAAAATATGTCAGTGGGTAGCAATGTAGTGTGTTGTTGCATATGCAGTCAACTTATGAATTACATTTTATCTTTGTGGACTGATATAGGGTCAATTCAACTACAAATGCACAAACCCCTCAAAACTATAGAACACACTGATGGCAATTACATCCCTCTATCTTACATTATTCCACCATCCTCTGCTTTGGTTAAAAAATTGAAGAAAGCTTATAGGGATGCCTTTTAAGAAATGTTAAATGACAACATGTACACTCTAAAGTTGGTTACTTTTCTAATGCAAAATCAGTGGTGAAAGTCAGGGATAATTGTAGTGGCAAATATTTGCCAATTGGTGAATATTTTGCATCTGTGATTTCAAAATTGGCGAATAAGTGGAACCAAATGAGGTGGTCAGATCGCCCTAAATTTATAAATTTTTGATTAAATACAATTTAGTTTGCCATCATTTTTAGTTAATTTTTGGTCAACTGCAACTCAATTCGCCAATAAAATATATGTTTTCCAAATTATTTAATTAATATTTTTGCCAACAATTTAGGAAGTGTCTTGATTGATAGTCATATTCGCCAATTTGTGGTCTACCTTTAAGGTTATAGGGCATTGGTTAAGTATATATATATTTGACATGCGTCTCTATTCCAGAGACATTCTATGAAACTTTGTGGCTTTTAAAAGTTTGGCCCATAATAGAGTTTACATGTGTCTCTATTCCGGAGACTTTTAGTGGAATCTTTGCGTCCTTTAAGACTTTGGCCCGAAATAGATTTCACGCCATTGATTTAGGATCATCCAACGGTTATAAAAAATGATTAGTTCCTACCAACCAATATAAAATTAACTCATGGTGCCCCTGGACCCCATCTTAGGGGCGCTGCCCCCAAACCCTCGTTGAATAATTTGGGGGGTAATTGCACCGATAAAAGGAGAAAATTTAACCTTCAAGTCTGATAATTGATTAAGCTCTATATAACAAAAAATGTGAAATGATGGTTGCTCAATGCTAGATATGTGTGCATGTGGCCACAATTTTCTTCAATAATGAAAGATTTGCTAGGATTTTCTAGAATTTTCATACAATTGAAAAAAATTCACCAGTAAAATTAAATTTTGTACTTTCAAATTAAATTTTTTTGCCAACAATATTAATACTTTCATCCCAAAATAGTGTAGGATTCACTAGGATTTTACATATTTTCTCGAGGGGGGGTTTCTTAAAGTTTTTGATTAAGTAAAACAGGTTTTGAAGGGTGCCTGAAACCCAAAACAGAGCAAAAATTGGAAATAATGCCCAGATTGAAAGGACACAGCCAAACAAACAAAACAGGCCACTACAGGGCCGTAGAACCAGGTTTTGAAGGGGCCCCTAAACCCTATACACTCAGATTTTGAGGGGAATTTGAAGCCCCACTTAGACAATCAGCTGCTCAAATAAAAAATACACTTGAAACCCAGCAGCACAAACACACCAGCCTGCCAACAGCCAATAGCTAGGAGAAGATAGCCACGCTGTCTAGAACAAGAGGGCTACAACCTAATCCAAAACTGGGGAAGAATCTCGCTCCCCACACCAAGACCGATAGCCTCTAAAAGGATAGCTAGAATGAATAAAATATATTTAAAGATCTCTAGCAAAAAAAACAAGAGTTTCGACTTGGTCCCCAAAACCAAAAGACTCCCTCTAGAGGCGAACCCCAAAGAGGTAACTATGTGAGAAAAAGAAGAAAGATAATCCTTAATAACCTCTGATCTTCCCACAAAAGAAACTATCCATCTGCCAGTCTAGACATTGCCAAGAGAAGCCCACTCCACCTTAATAGGGTAAATGAAGATCTTGATAACGGAAAGTATAGGCCAGCTACCACAAAACTCCTGGATCAGGTAGCCATGATAAAGGAGAAACCCCAACCAACAACCATCCATCTTTCCCACATGACTAGTCTTCGCCTCAACAGAAGCAACCACCACCTCAATAGGTAAGGAAGAAGAGAGGGATGAAAGAAAGTCAGGCCAGACCTTAACCAGAGTCACCTGAAAACTCTCCACCTCCATAGGAGTCCACAAGGGAAAGGGAGAAGAGACAGCATCGAAAGCCCCAAAAACACAGACTTTAAATAGCTTGGGGAAGCTCCCCACCAGCATACTTTGCTCCACAAGGTAAAGAAAAATATCATCCAAGCAGCACCATAAAACAAGGCTAAGAGGCCTCAGCATGAAAGCCCCAAACCAAAGAGAAATGTCCCAAGAGCCCACTCCTCCAAACCACCCAACAAAGCCCCTTTGCCAAGCAAAATAGGGCAAAGGATGAATCTTGGCCAGAAGACCACAGAGCCACCCAAAGGTGGGCAAATAGAGCCAAGAGAAAAAAAAATCCCCAAAAACACCATGGAGGGCACGACCCACCACCAGACCAGCCCTACCAGCCGCTCTGATAAGGAACTCTTCCACCAAAAGCCGATTTTCAGCAAATAGAGACAGTGAGCAGTCGTTGTCAAAAAGGCAGAACCCCAAGTGCCCTGCGCTGAAAGTTTGCCGCAAAACCCACCAGGGATCCCCGGCCCCATCGGCATTGCCATCATCTTAAAGTTATCCCTTGTGAAAGTTGGCCATTTAATTGTTAGTGAAGTAAAATCCCAATTTTGATATTATTCTACCTAATTGGAATTTTAATGTGTAGAGGCGTCACTTCTATGTATCCTTGAAATTTTTTAATATCCACCTTGCTTCTCCCAGTCATTTCCATCGACTTTTCATATCCTTGTAATTATTTTTTATATCTATCTTGCATATTCCAGTAATTTCCACTAGGTGGGCATAGGTCATAAAACCATTAGAATTTTTTTTTCAAATGAGTTCTCTTTCTTATTCAATTAAATAGTTGTTGGAATAGAAAAGACTAAGATGAAATACAATGAAGAATCCTTTAAAGTTTGTAACCAAACCCATTCCTAGGGCATTGTGGTTCTAACAAGAAAATGTACATCTCTTGAGAAAATGGGTGATGGTTTGAAAATACTAATTTTTATAATTTGATCTTTATTTTTTGACAACCTTCAAATGGGCATTGAAAATGAAATGGAAAGTCTTGCATACGGATTTGGATTCCTTCTGAGTTGATGGGCATCTCAAGGCTTCCCTTATCTAACACACTCCAATGTGAAGACCACTTACTAACATATATTATGTTAAAAGTCTCCCACGACAAAATGTTCTTATCTGGCCGTCACAGTTTAGAAGTGGGGCAGTTATTTATGTTGTCACTATTACATTTTGTTTGCAGGGCATTTTTGAACAAAAGTTTAAAAAAAATCCCCAAGTCCTTTCAAGAAATCCATCATAAGGCGATTGGTTGTCCAACTTTGAAATCATGCAGTGTAGCTTTTCCTTGGAAGGCATTGTACATTTGTGGATTGTAGCATTTGCTTTTGGTTGTATCTCTTCTGAACAACCAAAACAATTGTGTTCATTTCAGATGATTGATCCAGTAAGACATATGAGTAAACCTCTCCCCTTCCATCATTTTATGAGTTGATCATAGAAGGGTCAACATGAAGTTGAGATGACATGCTTCAAAGTCAGATTGCATCTAATTGACCCCCATTATTAGTTTGTTATGTGTTGTGTAGGAGGCTAACTTTTGAAGGAAGAGAAAAAATAAACATACATATATAACTGCTACAACAACAAAACAAATATATAATTAGTTGCAAATGGTGGAGAATAATACAAATTTTTTATTTATTGATAATAAAAATTGATTGCATCGATTCTAATTTATAGAGGACTACTCATTACTGATGAACTATAACTGATTGAATGTTTGAAGATGACAAAGTTGATGATCACCAAAAAGAAGAAAGTTAATGCAAGACATTAAATAAGTTAATCTATTGTATTGTCATTGATGTCAACTTAATATGATATGATTTCTCATACTCATATTATCACAACACTTAAAGATCCAAAGAGAAAGTTTTTGTTTTCGGTAAACATACACCGAGATAAGAAGGAGATAAGAAGGAGATTTAAAGCATGTTTTATTCCATAAAAAAAGGAGAGTTTTGCGGATTAAAACTAAAGCAAGCATGGTGAGCTTTATGGATCAAGAAGTGATCAACGAAGAAAAAAAGGACAAGAAATGGTGAAATCATGTCTATAAAGAGAGACAAGTAATTCATAAGAAATGGGGAAGAATAAGAGGATGCTGAAGAGAATTCTGGTGAATATAAGAAGTCTTCATACAGACCTGGTCATACAAGCTAAAGAACAGAGGTAAAGTTTTCTCCAGACACCGAGCAACAAAGAAGAAACAACATTCACTGAGTAGAAAGAAGTGGAGAAAAGGAATAGAAGAGAAACATTGATCAGAAAGGTATTATGAGCTTGCAATAGATCTAAACATCTGCAAGATTAAATTGTATTTATGAATAGATCATATACTATTTCAGTTTAACCATTGATTCAAAAAATCTCTTAACAGAATAGGATCTAACCATCCTTTATATATTGAGATACATCCCAAGGAGTATCAAAAGGTTTTCATGTTGACAACATAGTGAATGCTAGGTCAAGTGATAAACTGTTAGTGATAAATGCTCTAATAAGGTCGCACTTAACAGTGTGTTTGTAACCTTTAACAAGGTTGGCTCTTCATCGAGCTCACTTCAGAAGAGTGAAAATTTTGGGTTACCAGTCCCAAGTGGTTTTTCCCTTAGTAGGGTTTTCATGTTAAAAATTTGTGTCAAATGTGTTAGAGTATTATTACTTTATACTTATTAATTAAATCATATCGATTTAATTATATAAGTTTATATTACTCTAGTTACTTAAGCTTCACTTAGGTACATTATTAATTAATAATGTGCAACCTAGCTTTTCCTTTAGGGTTTCTTTCTCACCTTTTATAAGGTTGAGCATTGTTCTTTTTTGTTAATCTCTTATGCATTTTTCACAGTTTGAGAGCACTTTCCTTCTGTCTCCATTTTTTCTTCTCTTGTAACAGGTTATTGGCTAACAGGTTCTTCTTGGGTTGTGTAGAATTGAGTTTGATCAATTCTTTCATGGTATCAGAGCTCAGATCTGTAGCTGCTTGTTCCTGATTTGAAGGTTTTTTGGAGCTTGAAGGGTTTCTAATTTTCAGAGTTCTTTTTTTTAGTTCTGTGGGGTCTCTATTTTTTGGAGTATTTTGGACCAAAACTGACCTCATGGTTGAGTCTGGAAGGCCCAAAAACCCTAGGATTCATATAAAATATGTCCGATTTGGACATCGGAGCATCAGGCAAATTTTTTTCGGCCTTCTAGGGTCGTACGGCACAATTTTCGAGGCGAAAATAAAAAAAATAAAAAAAATATTTTTTTTGGGCATTTCGGGGCACTACGCCACCCCGCCACCGCCTCCGCCCGACCCGGCCCGGCCCACGCCCGGCCCTCCCGCCGGCGCGCCACCCACTGGCCGCCGCAGCGCCACCGACGGTGCTCCGCAGCGGAGCCACCCACCGGCCGCCGCAGCGCCACCGACCGGCCTCCAGCCAGCCACCGGCCCCTGCAGCTCCTCCTGCGCAGGCTGACATCATCAGTGACGTCAGCGGCCAAAAAAGTTTTTTTCCGGCAGTTTTTCAAATTCACCGGCGAAATTTTTTTTTTCCAGTGATCGGATTTTTTTTTCCGACGTACTTTTCGACGGCCGTCAAATTTTTGCTCGTGGTCAGTGACGGTCATTTGGACGTCAAATTTAAGACAGGGTCTATGTTTTTCCAGCGAGCTCTCTTTTGGGGGTACCTGTGCTTTTTTGGTCATATGTTGGGCATACGGTGTCCGTTTTTGAAAAACAAAATATCACCAGAAAGGTGTTTCCGAGCCCGTCACATTGGTGTAGATTTTATTTCTTGATTTTTCCATTTTGATGCTAGTTTTGAGCCTCAAAGTCAAGGTACACAAATTTACTTTCTAAAGCTTTTCTTGCTCTCTCTTTCTTTCAAGCTTTCAGAATTGTGCTAGAATTGGGTTTTATCAATTGTGGGGGGTGTTCTTTCTTGATTTTCTGTCTTTCATCTCAGAAAAACAAAACATTTTATCACATAAAACAAAACCCCTTCTGCATCTTCTGTCTAGTTCTGAAAGAAAACATAATTCAAAAATCAGTCTAAGTACAGGGCATTATGGTAGACAGAGCATCTGTTGAGCTTCTCACTCCACACAATTACCATGTGTGGAAGGCACGAATGACCAGAATCCTTATGTTTCAAGGTTTATGGTCATGTCTAGATACAGTTTAGCCAGTTCTTCAGAGGCCTTATGAGGCTCTTATGCACAGGAATAGGATGGATGAGGCAATGGGTCTTATTGCCTTGAACATTTCAGATGGGTTGTTGTTCCACCTGGATGGTCTGACCACACCCAGGAATATGTGGGATAATTTTTCCACCTTGTTTGGCATCATGGATCAGTTCAGGATTCTCCAGATAGATGTAGAGTTCACCTCCTTGGCACCTGACTCATTCACCAGTATTGAGGACTTCCTGATGAAGTTCAAGTCTCTTCGATCTATTTTATAAGTTGCTGGAAAGACGAAGTCAGATGATGAGTGTATCTTCCTGATACTCTCCAAGCTTCATTTTCCTTATTAGATTTTCACTTCTACCTTCTAATCCACTATGGATGCACTGGGTGCATGGCATGTTATGCCCTCTTTTGAGACCTTTTGTGACCGGTTAACTTGTGAGCAGTCCAAACTTAGTCAGATGGATTCTCTTACAGGTTCACAGTCACAGGAATTGCTTGCCAAGTCATCTCAGGATACACCGAAGCTGAAGCCGAAGTCGAAGTAGATATCTGATTCCTCTTCTCAGCACTCTTCTGGCCCACCACTTTCTTCTAAAAAGGAGAAATAGAAGACTCAAAACCCCACTTGTTCTTATTGTCAGAAGGGGCCCCATGATGAGTCATAGTGTTTTCAGAAGAGATTTGATGGCTATGAGAAACAGATTGTAGATTTGCAAGCTCTCCTTCAGAAGAGCACTATTTCCTCTCCATCTTCTTCCACCTCACAAGGGTCTTCTTTTTAGTCTTCTGCCTCATCTTCGACATCTGGACAAGATTTTGGATAGGGTCATGCATTACGGGCATCTGTTGCATCCCCTTCACAGGTCCCTTGGATACTGGATTCTGGTGCTTCTCACCATATGGCATCTTCTTAGGATTTGTTCTCTTCTTTTGAGACTTCTCCTATTCCTCATATTCTCATGGGGAATAACACTGTACAGACAGTCTGCGGGACAGGTTCGGTCAGCATTCAGGATGGCACATTCCATGATGTATTGTATGTTCCATCTCTCTCTGCAAACCTTCTCTCGATTTATCAGATTACACGCGGTGGGTCAGGGAAGACAGTTGATTTCACGACCGATTCAGCCTTCATCAGGGATAGTGTGATAGGAGGCATTATTGCTACAGAGGTAGTTGATCATTCCACCCGTCTCTACATCTTTTCTCACTTTGGTCCACCATCTCCATTGTTGGAGCATAGCTCTCCCCTTTCGAGAGAGCATCCTCAGGTGCAGTCAGGTCACTTGAACCTTTGTGTTGTTCCCGAGACCGGTGTTGTGACTGCCACACCACATCCTGAGGTGTACTATTCTCTTCAGCAGGATTCTTCTTCAGCACTTCTTGACCCTCCAGCTCCATTCATCGAGCCACCAGGTGCAGTTGTTGAGGACTCTACAGAGGACATTCATCTCCTCTTTGATGACAGTGCCAGCACACCTGTCATACCATTATCATTAGGGATTCCCTTTCAGTATCCTCATGTCTACTCCTTTGAGCATCAGCTCAACCTTCCAGTGGCACCTCATCTTTTGAGGTCACCTCTTCAGTGCCCACTTCCTTTCACTCCTTTGCATTGTAGTCATGGTGGTTTGTTCATTGCTCCAAAGGTTCTTTCATTCTGGGGGGGCTTTGGAGCCTCGATCCTCTCTCATGGGGGGTTGGCAGCACGCATTGTACTACTGGCTTTGAGAGAGTCTCTTGAAGTCATTCCATTTGTCTTTGCTTTCTTTTATATCTCTTTTTGGAGAGGATTTTTTCCCACTGGGTTTTCTCCTTTGTCTCCGGTTTACAGAGATTTCCTTGTACTGGGTACCTGATCAGGCCTTGTTGCCGGGACCCTTTTCTTGCTTTCATAGTTTTTTGCTAGGTCAGCTTTCTCCCTGCGTTCAGCTTAAGGGGGGGTGTTAGAGTATTATTACTTTATACTTATTAATTAAATCATATCAATTTAATTATATAAGTTTATATTACTCTAGTTACTTAAGCTTGACTTAGGTACATTATTAATTAATTATTAATTAATAATGTGCAACCTAGCTTTTCCTTTAGGGTTTCTTTCTCACCTTTTATAAGGTTGAGCATTGTTCTTTTTCGTTAATCTCTTATGCATTTTTCACAGTTTGAGAGCACTTTCCTTCTGTCTCTATTTTTTCTTCTCTTGTAACAGGTTATTGACTAACAGGTTCTTCTTGGGTTGTGTAGAATTGAGTTTGATCAATTCTTTCAAAATGTGTATATGGTTCATTGCTTTGATGTTTTGCTTTACACATTACTAAAACATGATTTATCGGTAAACACTAAGTTATTTATTGTATTTCGGTAAAAGCTAAGACTGCTATTTGGTTAAGCTTAAGAAAAAGGACAACAATGAACTTCGAGTAGTAGTTATTTGATAAGATTATTTAAAGGCATACATCTTGTAGGACTGAAGATAACTAGAGGTT
Source organism: Thuja plicata (assembly GCA_018584345.1). Lineage (NCBI taxonomy): Eukaryota > Viridiplantae > Streptophyta > Pinopsida > Cupressales > Cupressaceae > Thuja > Thuja plicata. The sequence continues at coordinate 119,154 of MU228438.1, forward strand.
TATATATGTGGTATAAATTTTTAGATTGAATTATTGGATTAATTTTTGAGGCCACTGATTCAACCCCCCTCTCAAATATTCTAACAATTGGTATCAGAGCTTTTTGTGCTTAGCTGGAAGGTTTCAAGACCTAAGCTAAAGATCACAAGATAAGTAAGAGGGATGTGCCTAAGTTGAACAAGGATAACTTTGCATCATGACAAAGTAGGATAAGACTCCACCTATCAAGTATTGGAAATGATGTTACTCAATACTTGGATACTGAATATGTGTTTCCTACTGAAACTCATACACTTGATCAATTGAGAGAAAAGCATGAACACAATTCTATGATGATAGAACTTGCTTCCTCACTCTTTGATGTTGAATTTGAAGATGTCAAATCATGCACCACTGTGAAGCAAATGTGGGACAAATTGAAGCTAGTACATGGAGGAGATACAAATGTGCTAAGGGCTAAAGAATAAATCCTAAGAGGAAAATTTGATGACCTGAGAATGAAAGAAGGAGAAAAAATCACTCAGTACAGTGGTAGAATCAAAGAGGTTTTTAATTCTATCCGAGGAGTAGGCAGTGTACTTGAAGAAGAAATAGTGGTAAGTAAAATTCTCAGAACCTTATTGTCTGTTTATGCTATTAGAGTATCTGCTATACAAGAAATGAGAGCAGTAGAAAATAACAATGTTACTCTAGATAATTTGATTGGTAGACTTATTTCATTTGAGATGAATAAATTTGACAACAGTGTCTTACCATCTATTGAGTCTTTATTCAAAACTTCTTTGAAAACAAGTAAATCAAGTCATAAACACACTATGAGAAATGATAGTGAAAGTGATAGTGATGACCAAGAACTTGATGAGATTGAAGTGCTAATGGCTAGAAGATTGCAGAGAGGAAAAGTTAGATACAAAGGTAAATTACCACTTGTATGTTTTAATTGTAAAGAGATTGGACACTTTGCTGCTAGATGTCCTAACAAAAGAAAAGATGACAGAACTTATGAAAAGAAGTTTGACAGAGGTGATGACTGAGATTACTGAAGCAACCGATAATATGATAGAAGAGATAATTGAGACTACAAAGACAAAGGAAAGAAATCTTGTTACCTGGCTGAGAAAAAAGGTGGAAATATTGACACCGAATCTAATGAAGATATCGAGGTGGTATTTTTTTCTATGAAGGATGATTCAAATGAAGAGGAAAGGTATGTTGAGACTGCACTCATATCTAAGATTAGTAAAAATGATGTCTGGATTATTGATAGTGGCTGTACTCACCACATGACTGGAGATAAGGAAAAGTTTGAAACTTTTGAATACTATAATGGTGGATCAGTAAGAATGGGTAATGACTTGCCTTGTCCGGTTGAAGGTAAAGGAACCATAATGTTGAATAATCTGACCAGATGTGAAAATGTATACTGGGTAAAATGAATTAACTATAACCTATTGAGTGTTTCGCAACTGAATAACATAGGTCACCGAGTTGCATTTGACAATAAAAAGGCAAAGATCTTTAATGAACTAGGAAGGTTGATCGGTACTGGTGAATAGACAAAAGGTAACCTATTCTATCTTGATGATATTAACACCACTTATTTAATGGCTAGAAATGAAGACATATGGTTATGGAATAAAATGTTATTCCATGTGAATTTTGACCACATTATTAGGATAAGCAATAAAAGGAAAGTAAGAGGCTTATCGAGCATGTCAAAGTCTGACCATGTCATGTGTAAGAATTGTCAAAAATGTAAAATGACAAAGTCTAGTTTCAAGAGAAAATCCTACACATCTAATGCTATTCTAGAATTAGTCCATACTAATCTATGTGGACCAATGAGAACAAAGGGATACTATGGTGATAGATACTTCATTCTCTTTGTTGATGATTATTCTAGAATGATGACTGTTATGTTCTTAAAAGAAATATCAGAAGCATTCAAGATTTTTAAATTGTATAAAGCTATAGTGGAAAAACAAAGTGGAAAGGAACTTAAATGTCTAAGATCAAATAGAGGAGGGGAATTTATTTATGATGAATTCACTAACTTTTGTAATGAGCATAGATTCAAAGACAGTTTTCTGTATCGAGAACAGCACAACAAAATAGGATTACTGAGAGAAGGAACAGATCAATTGTTGATTGTGCCAGAACACTGATGATTGAAAAAGACATCACACAAATATTCTGGAGAGAAGCTGTCAGTAATACTATCTACACATTGAACAAAGTTCAATTGAAGAAAAACACCAATAAGACACCTTATGAGCTATGGTATGGATACACACCCAATGTAAGTTACTTCAAAAATTTTGGTAGTCAATGTTATATTTTGAAAGATGATAGAAATGGAAAGCTTGACTCCAAAGGTTAAGAAGGAATATTTCTAGGGTATTCTACAAAGAGCAAGGCTTATAAATGTCTTAACAAATCCTCTAACAAAATTATTGAAAGTGCAAATGTCAAAGTGGATGAATTCGCTGAGAAAAATGATGAGGAAAGCATAAAGGAACCAAAAGACTACAACTAGTTTATCTACAGTCAAGAACCTAACACTCTACTCGAGCAACGGTGTATCACTCCTGAGCGACATAATAATGCACCCGAGCATCAAGCTGCAAATACCAAAAATCAAGAAATTGCTCACAATGATATACTGAGCGATGAAGATCAGAATGGAGGTCAAGAGATTATCATAATGATGAACAAAGAGGTGAACTGATACTTTACAAGTATGTCAGAAGACACCATCCACAAAAATAGATCATAGAAGACAAAAAGGCTGGAATGAGAACAAGAAGTAAGTCACTAAACACTAGATGTTTAATTTGTGATTTTGAGCCTAAATATGTTAATACTGCACTTGAAAATGAAGAATGGGTCAACACTATGAATGAAGAGATAGAAAAGATAGAGAAGAACAAAACATGGACATTAGTACCTAGACCAAATGACAAAAATGCCATTGGTACTAAATGGATACTCAAAAACAAGCTGAATGAGAATGGAGAAGTCACAAGGAACAATGCAAGATTAGTATGCAAAGGGTATGCACAAGAAGAAGGTATTGACTATGGAGAAACCTTTGCACCCATTGCTAGACTAGGATTAAGAATTTTACTTGCTTATGCTGCATTCAAAGGATTCAAGGTATACCAAATGGATGTCAAATCAACATTCCTAAATGGAATATTAGAAGAAGAGGTATACATTGAACAACCATAAGGGTTTTTTGATCCTAACAAGAAAAACATGGTTTGTAGACTACACAAAGCCTTGTATGGATTAAAACAAGCACCGAGAGCATGATATGAAAGACTTCACTACTATCTTATAAGTATTGGATTTGTAAGAACAAATGAAAACAATAATTTGTATTTAAAAGAAGATACTGATGATAACATTTTGATTGCTGAAATATTTGTTCATGATATCATATTTGGACGTAATGATATGTTATGCAAATCATTTGCTAATGGATTGAGAAAAGAGTTTTAGATGTCAATTTTTGGGGAGATCAAATTCTTTCTTGGTCTATAAATTCTTTAATAGGATGCAGACATCTACGTGCAACAAATTTTCAATACATGCGACGTCGCGTCATCGGCTTTTGCCGACGGCTCGACGTTGCATGCATTTTTTTAGTGTCACTTTAGAGTTTAGTGTCCAACTATCGCTATTTTCAGTAATTGTGGTTTTACTTATTTTGGAACCATGATTTCATGTGCTTTATTTGAGATAATTTCATTAGTGGGTGGCCAAATAAATATAAAACAATTGTTATTATCAAATTAGTTCATCCAAAAACTAGAAGACTGTGACTGTCTGATAAGTACAATTAAGATATGTACTTACTTATGATATGTACATGTTCATTAAATTCCATAACAAGATTGTAAGATAAGCTACATCAATAACTTAGCTAAATCAATCATAAGGTATTTAAAACTAGTTTCGTAAAGAGATGCAAAATATGTAAAATATTGGTAAGGGGTGACAAGATTAAGGAAGAAATCAAAAGTACAAGACCTAAGGGTCAGACCTAATGCCTTAGGGGCTCATCATAGATGGCCTTGCCTATGTAACTCATAGAGACATCGTAGTTCAAGTTTAACTTTGAAACCAATCTTTTAAAGGATGGTAGAAGTGGTATCAATCCTCTTTATCCAAAGGGTATAAATGACATTTCTCTCTAAATATTTACATAAGTCACATGATTCACTTGATACATATGCTAAAGATTGCATAGTATATAATAAATAATTAGAGCTACATACAACTGAATACAACATGACATGGTAGTAATGAATAACCCACCCTTGAAGAGAGAGATGTGGTACATTTTCAATGTAGAAAGTGGAAGTTGTTATTGGTCAATCTAGATCAATTGGGTCCACTACAACCTCAATCTCATCACGAGATTGAGCTTGTGTTAAGGCTATGATAACGAACGCTCATGTGTCTGTGGTAGGATAGAGCATCTATGATCCCTTGTAAATGCTTTTCTAGTAGTAATGGTAGGATGTCATATTTATGTTTTGAAGCTTCTTTATCCAAAGGGTATCAATGGCATTTCTCTCTTCACTAAAATCAAGGGTGCAGAAGATGCTTTGCATTGTTTGGGTATACCACTCAATTTTTATACCCAATGGATGCAAAGAAACCTTCTGCACCCCTTATTCTATTGAAGATAAAGGACATTGATCCCCTTTTGATAAAGACTCTTCAAGAAAGATAGATGGTATATATCATACTGTTTCTACTTGAAATGCATTCCCAAGGGAGAAAGAGATCACAAACTCAACAACTAATCAGTAACAATAAAGAAAATAATGAATAAGTATGCCAACATAATGAATAAGTGGGCAAAATTCATTGATCCAATAACAAAAAATACATTACAAAATGCCAAGTTCAAGGTCTCAATGAAACAAACAGTGTATAAAACAATAAATGGTGCACAACAGCAGCAAGCATACAATGACAACAATAACATTGCATGATGCTCGAGCTCAAATTCAAAATAGTAAGTCTATTAATGTATGATCTAATAGCAGCAACCTCATTGATCATTACCTTTGACCCCTCCATCATTATAGAAGAGATAACTACCTACAACTATATTTCATAAGGCATTTAAAACTAGTTTTGTAAAGAGATGCAAAATATGTAAAATATTGGTAAGGGGTGGAAAGATCAAGAAAGAACTCAAAAGTACAAGACCTAAGGGCCAGACCTAATGCCTCAGGGGCTGATCATAGATGGCCTTGCCTACGTAACTCGCAGAGAAATCATAGTTCAGCTTTAACTTTAAAACCAGTCTTTTAAAGGATGGTAGAAGTGGTATCAATCCTCTTTATCCAAACGGTATCAATGGCATTTATCTCTAAAGATTTACATAAGTCACAAGAGTCACCTGATACATATGCTAAAGATTGCATAGTAGACAATAAACAATTAGAGCTACATACAACTGAATACAACATGATATGGTAGTAATGAATAACCCACCCTTGAAGAGAGAGATACGGTACTTTTTCAATGTAGAAAGTGGAAGTTGTTATTGGTCAATCTAGATCAATTGGGTCCACTACAACCTCATGAGATTGAGCTTGT
>MU228438.1:141665-159038 GCA_018584345.1 Thuja plicata
AAATCCAATAACTTAAACTAGAGCTCCTTTGGCATGAGCTATGCATCACATATTAACGTTGTCAAAACACCCAATTCAAACCAGCTGGGAAAGAGTTTAAACTATTTATCTTTAAGATAAATTTATGAGGGAAATATGTTGGCATGAAGGCAATAAGTAGAGAACTCACTACTATTTGCTTGCATAATCTTCTTTGTATTCTATCTTTTCTATTTAAATAAAATTCATTCAGTGGTCCTCGCAACCTTTTTTATATAAAACGATAGAATACTTGTGCACTGTCCCACCTCACATGTATTTAAGAGTTGTTAAAACATTCTATTTGTCCAAAATTTTCCTAATAATATCCTTGGTAATGGGTTTTCCTTCAATCAACCTAAAAATCACCAGGGTTTATCCAAACAAGGGAATGAATATCTAGGGCTTTGAGGGGCTCCTAGAGATACATTATTTGTTGATGAGGATACGGGATCCCATGGCCAGCGTGAAGCAAAGAGATTTATACATGCTCAAAGGGATATTCAAGGGATTCATGGCTTCCACAAGGACAAGCTGATTTATGATCCTCTGAGGGATAGGATAATTGTCAGTCATGCCTATATCTTGTGCATATATGCACTCACTTTTATGAAGCCAAATGTATGTATATATGTAGACACAATGGGTGTGATATTAATAATATACATACAGAGATGCCTAATATAGAAAATAGAAGAAAATCAAATGGTTTCTTATAACTGCGGATTTGAAAAATCAAATGGGTGTTGGATATTTTTACTCACCTTGCAATGAACTAAATCATGGGTGACATATCCTCAGCAAGCAGCTGAGTGGTTGTGTTATCGGGAAAAACCAAGCTCATGATTAGGGCCCTCTTCCGCTCGCATGCCACAGCTCGATCACAAATGAGCCTTTCTTTTTTTTTTGTTTATAATCAAGAGGATGTCACAATTACAATGACATCATTGCTATCACAACAGCATCGGGGGCACTTGGAAAAAAACACAAAAATCACACACAAATGGTAGCGCCATCGCAAATTGGCATCAAAATTTGACCCCAAATGTTGTAGTGACCGAAAAGAAGAAATTTAATGCAAGACATTAAATCAATTAATGTATTGTACTGTCATTGATGTCAAATTAATATGATATGATTTCTCATACTCATATTATCACAACACTGAAAGATCCAAAGAGACAAAGTTTTTGTTTTCGGTAAACATACACCGAGGGACAATGTTACCCGACAGATAGTGTAACCTGAGAAAATGTTACCCGAGCAAGCATTACCAAGCTAACTACATTTTTCACCGAACATAACTGAAGTCAATGCCTAAGCTATTTGTAGTAGTCACCAAGCACAACTGAAGTGTTGACCGACGAGAACTAAAGTTAGGAAAATGACAAAAGGCTTAGCTAGCAAGAGCTAAAGATAGAGTTAACTGTTTGATTACTTTATTTTCATCGATCCGTTAAAAGATAAAGATAAGAAGGAGATTTAAAACATTTTTTATTGCATAAAATAAGGATATATTTTTGGATTAAAACTAAAGCAAGCATGGCGAGCTTTACGGATCAAGAAGTGATCAACAAAGAAAACAAAAAGGACAAGAAATGGTGAAATCATGTCTATAAAGAGAGACAAGTAATTCATAAGAAATAGGGAAGAATAAGAGGATGCTAAAGAGAATTCTGGTGAAGATAAGAAGTCTTCAGACAGATTTGATCATACAAGCTAAAGAACAGAGCTAAAGTTTTCCTGCAGACACTGAGAAACAAAGAAGAAACAACATTCACCGAGAAGAAAGAAGTGGAGAAAAGGAACATAAGAAAAACATTGATAAGAAAGGTATTATGAGCTTATAATAGATTTGAACATCTACAATATTAAGTTGTATTTATGAACAGATCATATACTATTTTATTTTAACCATTGATTTAGAAAATCTCTTAATAGAGTAGGATCTAATCATCCTTTATATATCGAGATACATCCCAAGGAGTATCAAAAGGTTTTCATGTTGAAAACATAGTGAATGCTAGGTCAAGTGATAAACTGTTAGTGATAAATCCTCTAACAAGGTCACACTTAATAGTGTGTTTGTAACCTTTAACAGGGTTGGCTCTTCACCGAGCTCACTTCAGAAGAGTGAAAATTTTGGGTTATCGGTCCCAAGTGGTTTTTCCCTTAACAAGGTTTCCACATTAAAAATCTATGTGTCAAATGTGTATATGGTTCATTACTTTGATGTTTTGCTTTACACATTACTAAAACCTGATTGATCAGTAAACACTAAGTTATTTACTGTATTTCGGTAAAGGCTAAGACTGATATTCAGTAAAGCTTAAGAAAAGGGATAACAGTGAACTCCGAGTAGTAGTTATTTGATAAGATTATTTAAAGGCATACATCTTGTAGGAATGAAGATAAATATAGGTTTATATATGTGGTATAAAGTTTTGGATTGAATTATTGGATTAATTTTTGAGGCCACTAATGCACCCCCCTCTCAGTTATTCTAACAATTACATGAACTCAGAGTTAACAACTTCCTTCTATGTGGATAGTGGATGAAGTGTCAGTGGAATAAGTCCACCGTATTATTAGGAAATGTTCCAAATACAATTTTAACTACCCGCTGATTGTAAGAAATATTTTGGATAGTCAAAACCAACTCTTAACAAATCTACAACTAATTGCTTACGTGGTGGAAGAATTTGGAAAAGTTTTTTCTTATTAATAGCAAATGTGGACAACAATATCATTGATCATAATAACATTGGATTTCAGTTTTAACTAATTGTAATCATGGTTGTATAAGCATAGGAGAAGAAATTAATCCTCTCTAACATTCCTCCTTATTTTCTTGTACTAACATCTTCAACATCATTCATTCCTATATTTTCTTGTAGATATTCAAAATTTTCTTTTGGTAGTGCCTTTGTTGACTAACTCTCTAATGAAATGATATCTAGTATCAATATGTTTTCTCCTTTGGTGAAAAACATGGTTCTTTGATACAACAATCACTGATTTATTATCGCAAAAGATTGGTGTTGGCTCCTGTTGTACTTGCAATAGATCTTTCAATATCCTCCTCATCCAAACAGTTTTGCATGCTGCTAATGTGGTTGCTACGTACTCAACTTCCACTGATGAGAGTGTCACTATGGATTTATTTTTTGATGCCCATGATATTTCACCTGTGCCAAAATGAAAGATATATCTAGAAGTGCTCTTCCTATGATCAATGTTACCTGCAAAATCACTGTCAATATAATTTGTTAGTTTTGGATATAAAATTGTGTATCCATTTGTTTCTGCAATGTATCTTAGTATCCTTTTCCCAACTTTCCAATGAGAGTCTTGAGGTGAAGCCATAAACTTTGAAATCAAAATAACACCATACATGATATATGGTCTTGTAGCTATGAGATCTAAAAAACTTCCAACAAGTCTCTTAAACAAGGTTGGATTAACATACGACCCCTTATCATCTTTACTAAATTTTGTTCCTGTTGCAACTGGAGTTAATGTTGATTTACAATTCAACATTTTGAATTTTCTTAATACATCCTTGGCATACTTAGATTGACAAATAAAAAATCCTTTATCAGATTGAACACCTTCAATGCCTAAGAAGTATCTCATAAATTCCCAAATCAGTCATTTCAAATTTTTTCATCATTGTTGTCTTAAACATGTCAACATACAAATTACCCATGAAAATTAAGTCATTAACATACATGCATACAATCAAAACATGATTTTTCTCATTGATTTTCATATATAATGTGGGCTCACAACTACTTTTATTGAATCCAACACTCAACAAATATGATACAATTTGACTATACCAAGCCCTAGGTGCATGTTTCGAACCATACAGAGCTTTTTCCAATTTATACACTTTACTTTCATGCCCACATATCTCATAACCAGGCGATTGTTTTACCTAACCTCTTCTTTAGGAAAACCATTCAAGAAAGCTGATTTTACATCCATTTGAAAAACTTTCCAATCATTTTGTGCAACTATAGCTAAAATAGTTCTAACTACGTCTAGTGTAGCAACTGGAGCAAATGTTTCATTATAGTCTATCCCATATTATTGTGCAAAAACTTTTGCTACTAATCTAGCCTTATACTTGTCAATTTCACATTCAACATTAAATTTAGTTTTATAAACCCATTTGAAACCTATACAATCCTTACCTTTAGGTAGGTCAACTAGTTCCCATGTTTGATTTCACTCAATTGAATCAATTTCATCAGTCATAACTTTGACCCAATATTCCTTATTTGCTTCTTCAAAATATATAGGATCATGGGAGATAAAGCAAAATTTGAATATAAATATAAATTTATTCACTTTGATCATATATTTCTTTCAAGCTTCTCATTTTTATGCCGTAGGCATTTCCATTTTGGAAATCCCCAACCTATTTTGTGTGATGAAGGGCTAGAAGTTGTCAACAAGCCTTGACGACCATGAAATACATCTTGGCCACTCATTTTTATCACCAATATTTTTTCCTTTATAATGTTTAACTCTTTGGTGGAGGAAACCAAACCATAAATATTGGAAATAATGGAATTGTGTGTACTGAGAGGGGAGGGGTGAATCAGTACCCTTAAAATTTTTATCACTTAACCTTAATCCTTTATGTATCAATTGCTTACATATTACCAACCATATGTTCTATCCTATCTTTGTGTATGTTATATCAAATAATAAACTCCATTAGCATGTAAACATTCATGAAATGTATTGACACATGACACAAGATTTGGTAACGCAGAAAACCCTTGTTAGAAGGTAAAAACTGTGGTGGGGATGAAACCCACAAAACTTCACTATCTGCAAAATGGAAGGGATGGGTTACGGATTACAATTTTGATCACTTCTGATGATCTATCTTGTTAGGAGTATCATGTGGAGACTGGGTAAGTTCTACTCTATTAAGAGCTTTAGCAACACTGTTTAGTGTGCACTCGGTTAAGAGATTTACAAAGGATTGTTAAATCCATCTTTCTCAAGGATTTCTTCTATTTGCTACACTTGTTAGAATGTAGTCAAAAATATGCATTGACTCGAGTATATGCAATATACAATTTTTGATTACAGATCCATTAAAGATTACATGTATATGTATCACCTATTGTGATTGATCAATACCTTTGTTTGTTGGTAGCCTTGAATGTGGTTCTTGATAACCTAATTCATCTTTTGTTGTTCTTCTGCTTGAAACTCTTAATCTGATCCATAGATGTGATCCTCGGCTACAATCATTATCACACATCTTGGTTCTGATTGATTACATATCTATTTATAAAATAGATTGACCTAATTCAGTTTCACATATTACAATGATACCTCTATGATCAAAGGTTTACAACTTGACCTTGATCTCCTAGTTTGCATGTTTCTAATCAGTTAGACTGATTAAAACAATTACTATTATATTGCTTGTCCCTCAAGAAATGGATTTAAAGCTAATTATAAAGCTAAATATAAAACACAAGTGTTTTATCTGATGTGGAAGTCAGATCCACATTTCTCAGGATTTAACTACCTCTTGGTAGACTGGTGCTCCAGTTGCTCTTGTAGTCTGTCAGGTTCCTCTGTCTTCTATTTTGTCAAGTTGCACTGTATTCTTCTTGTCAGGTTCCTCTGTCGGTTTGCAGTGTCGGGTTACTCTGTCGGGTTCCTGTTTAACATTTTTGGTTTGCACTATGTCGTTGGGTTCCCTTGAACTTATCTGTCGGGTTGTACTGAACCTTTCTTTCATTGTGGGTGTTACCAATGGTTTCAAAACTATTTTCCTTTGCATACTAATGGAAAAATATGTCTTCAATCTCCCCCTTTGACATTAGTATCAAAAAATGATATGTGTAAAATACTAAAATAAGTAGTATGTACACCATGTGTTCACCTTGTCATTATGACTCCCCCTATGTATATGCCAGTATAGTATATGTGTATGCATGTACACTTGCCTTTATACAATTTTCCCTTTTCACCTTATCTTCTATTATATCATTTTCCCATATATTCATATCATTTTCCCCCTTTTTTGATAGTAAGGGCAAAGGTGTAAATAATTACAACTTGTCAAAAATGTGGGAGTGGGATTTGTTCATGTCCTCCATCATCTTCTCCAATTTCTCTTGAAGGTGTTCTAGATCAATGTGCTCCAATGTGATCCTCGCGTGCAAATCATAGATGCTGTCAGTGACAGACATCTCTGGGGTGGCAATTAATTTCCTGGCTGTTTTCATATGTTGCTGTAGTAGTGTGAGATTGGGTAGCAGTAGAGCTTGTAGCTTAGTTACCTCACCCCTAAACTTTGTTTCTGCCTCTTGTATTTTAAGTCTCAACTTCTTTGCTTCCATTACCTTTTCATGATGCAACTGAGTTGCATTGTCTATTGTTGAGAGACTTTGAGTACTAGAAGTAAGATCTGCATCTATTTGTGCAATATTTTCACTATTCTCCTTAGTTAATTTCTCTAATGTTCTTAACTTCTGAATTAAGGTGATTGCTTCTAAAATGATAGGTTCTAATCCATTGACTAGTTCAGACAACTTTACCTTATTCTTGGCCACTTCGTGGCTGATTTCCTTAGTCAATTTGTGTTGGTAATTTTTTTTTTCTCGTTCTTCTATTGCTTTCTCTGCATCCACATTCTGAGATGTGATTGCCTCGGTAAGAATGACAAGTTTATCAAGAATTGGGGCATCTTGATCAATATCTATGTTTGGAACAATTTGGACTAGAATGTCCCTTGTTGTTTCTAGCACTTGTGAGTCCCTATGCTATTTCCTAAGCTTTTCTTGTAAATCTTTTCTCTGGCATATATCTCCATACTCTTGGAGAGATTCATAATCCAATGTAGAAGGGTCACACTTCGGTATCTCAATGATTTCATCCAGTGTTACCTATAGTTTGTTCTTTTTGTTCTTCTTCTTTTTCATGGATGTTGAGTGGGAAGCACTTGAATGTAGCACCAAAGAAATATCCTTTGCTTGGTCAGATGTACTCGATAAAGGCTTTTTTGGGGTTGTGTCTTTTTCCTGTTGCTCAGTATCTGCCTGTCGGTTGGGAGTGGACATCTCTACATCAACATTTGGTTTATTTGCAACATCTCCTTCGATATCCTAAGGATTAGAATCATCTTTCTTCTCTTATTCACCTTTGTCTTTGTGCTCTCCATCCGTTTCTTTTGGTGCTTCATTTGTTACATTTTGTTCACAAGTTGTATCTTTTTGTTCATCATTACCCTTATCTTTGGGTATGCTTGCATCTCTGTGCTTCGGTGACTTCTCCTTCTGTCAGATAATATTGATAGCCTATATCAATAGTGGCATTTGGCCTAGTATGTTCACCTGTGTAGAATCTGTAGGTGTGTCCTGTTCGTCAGTTTAGTCTGGGACAACAGTGACATCTTCATATTTCTTTACCTCATCTGCAGGATCTTCTTTGGTAATATCAATGATAGTATTGTCGGGGAATGTTTCATCTACAATGTCCATATCCTTATTAGCTATTATGTTCAATTCTTGTTCATTAAAATCCTCACCACCATTTATAAAAATGTGTTCTGGGCTCGGGTTAGCCTGATCTTCTACATTGTGTGGCTTATTGGTAAGAGCTAATTATGGCTCATGGATTGAGTCCTCCTTAGGTGGATTGATGTTTTTATTCCACATGTCACCACTGTCTTTGTCTAGCTCAATCAATTTTCCTTGTAGCACTTTGTAGGCTCTTAATTTAGGTGAGAACCTCTTGGAGTGTAACTTCATCATTTCTTTAATTTCCTCCATCTTGGACTCCGGTGGCATAATAGAAACTAGGGTTCTTTCCCTTATCTTTTTTTCTTCCTTTAGAGCATATGTCCACCTTGTTGAGAGTATTTCTAGAAGTTCTTTAGGCATTTTGTCTTCAAAATGTATTGGTACATATTTGAATATACTCACCATTGTGATAATTTCTTCCCCTATCTTATTTTGATCCTCAGGATCCAATGTTAGCCATTTCCTAATCTTAGGGTCTGTGATTGAACCTGACTTGATGGTAGTTGCACATACCTCATCAATTGTAGTAGGAAGTGTGTTCTTGATAGATTGTTCATATTTTCTGTGTCCTCTATGTCTTCCTTAGTTTTTATTAGCCTTCTTTTTGTTGGTGCCTTTTTTATGGTTTTATAGTTTTCTTTTGTATGTTATCACTTGTCCTTTCTTGATAGGTGGTGAGTCTACCTTAGCAGTTTGAATTATTGTCCTTGATGCAACTATAGTCCTTGGTTTCTTTGCAAGTGGTGGTGGTGGTGCATTGGACTTTGTAGATTCGGAGTCACTCACCTTTTCTGCTTCATCAATGGGTGACTGACCCTCAGTTTCTTCTGTCTGTTATGTTTCCTCTTCATTTACCGACAACTTTTTTGATCTTTATTCTTACCTTGACCTCTTCATAGGTTCCAAACCTAGGTAGTGATTTTTCCACTAGTTCATTTATCAATGCTTCAATAGAATTGGTGGCTTGATCTATGTTTCAAACCTCATACTCAAGTGGTGCTAACCATGCTTTCCTCAATACAACTGGTTTGATAAAGGTGTTATCAATGTTCACCATAAAGCAAACATCAATTTTAGAATTCTCTACCAGTTGTTTTGGTATCCTTGTCCTCTTCTGCATTTTGTCTTTGAATCCAGTGAAGTATTCATCCACGACTGATTCAAAATTATCTCCTAGTGATTTGATGGACTCACTAATGTGTATGGTCCCTGGTTGGGTAGTGTCCCATTTGACATTACCGACATATGGGAAGCATTCTTGGAAATAGAAAAATATACACATAATGAGTGAACCAAACACACATGAGTTAGACTTTGCAGTCCTAATTATCCTCATGTTCTCATCTAATTTCCTTAGTAGATTTTCTTATAGATTCAGTTGGAGGCCCTTCTTGACAATCTTGTGGGCAGTATCAACAACTCCACTTGCAATGTTGTTTATCCTGCTTGCCTGAAATATTTTGTAACCTAAGACACATGCACCAAATTTTAGTTCTGCATTAGTGATGGTGGTTACCTTCAGTCCTCTTTCATCCCATACTGCACCTATTGCCTTCTCAATTTTAGGGCGATCACGGTGTTTGAGTGCCTTGGCTTTGTCGATTATAGGATAACCGGTCACAACATGTATCACATCCCTGGTGATTTTCTTTGGCTCATCCAACCACATATTTTGGTCACGTACCCAACTTAGTACAATCCCAATCCATTTTGTCTTGAATTCCTTTGGGAACATTAGGGTATTTGTCATCCCTTTGACCTCGATGTGTTTGTGTTCCTCCTTGATGGTTCCGTCATTGTAAAGCTCTTTGTAAGCTTTCTCAACCTCAAGATCTCCTATCTCGGAAATCTTGTAGTGAATATATGTTCAGACTTCCTCAATGAGAAAAACCCTAGTTGGTATACTAGAGAATGCACCAGCATTGTCGGGTTGTGAAGCAGCCTCAAGACAAATCTTGTAATGAGGTTCTTCACAAGTAGTGTTCTTGACCATATTAACCTTTTTCTCCTTGGTTTTCTTGATCTTGGAAACATGGGATGTATTTTCCATAGTTTCTAATATTTAGGGCTTTTCTCATAAAAAATAGAGTTCTCGGTGAATGTAGTTACTTACTTTAACCTTATGTAGCTTGAGCAAATATATCTAAGTGCTGTAAATAGTGTGCAAGTTGCTCTGTCGTCTAGTCATGGTTGGTCTCTTTGTGCTCTTGCTTCACTCTGCTTCTTCACTCTAATTCACATGTGAATAATGAGCTCATCTGTCATCCTATTTATAGGTGATTCCCTAAGTGGCACATTTAATGCTTCAACCACTTATTGGTGTTTGAAGATGAAGTTGCGCGGGTTACAAAAAAACTTCATTATAGATGAGAATGTGATGCTCGGGGAAAGTGTCAACTCATCTGACCTTTCAAGTGTTTATTGACGCATGTTGGTTTATAGTGAATACTCTAATTTATTTTACATGATTAACGATGAGTCTTGGGTTACATTGATTAACTTGGTCTTCACATGTATACTGATGATTCTTGGTATGTGTTGACAACTTAGCTTTGTATGTATACCAATGGTTTTTGGTAAGCATTGACCGACAGGATTGAATTCACGAAATCATAACAAGTAATACCATAGTGCATCTTTAATCATGCTGATTTTGCATTTTAACTATGTATAATGGACCTGATGTAAAGTATAACTTAGTATAATATAGTTCCATACTTACTTTTTCATCTTAGGTGGGGGTGGTGATGTCACCAAATCCAGTGGATAAGGTGTCACCAATTGCATTGCTTGGTCTAATTTCATCAATGTTTGTAGCTTTCCTCCATATTTTTCTTCTCATTCTCCTGATGTCTTCAATGGTATTGCCATTGGGAAAAGTTCTTGTCTCT
Organism: Thuja plicata; assembly: GCA_018584345.1. Lineage (NCBI taxonomy): Eukaryota > Viridiplantae > Streptophyta > Pinopsida > Cupressales > Cupressaceae > Thuja > Thuja plicata. The sequence continues at coordinate 152,137 of MU228438.1, forward strand.
ATCAGTCGGTCTCTACAGTCCTTGCTTAGATGACTGACCCTATGAAAGTGTAAGCATGCCATTCTAGGGTTAGTCTAGCTTCTAGACTTTCTTGTCCATTTCCTCATGTAGTTTGTAGCTATCTGACCACATCTACCACATGTTGTGTAGTTTGCCCATGTTTTGTAATCCCAAACATATGAGTTACCGACTCTTTTTGGTTAATAAGCATTTTCTTGATCTTTAGGCTTCCATGCTTGCTTTTTCTTCTTCCTACATTCAAGAAATGTGTGTCCATGCATTTTTCAAGTAGGACAGTATTTTTCCATGTAGGTTTCCTTCTTTGGTTGTTTCATCTCAGATTTACATTCATATTCTTTATGTCCTTTCTTGTTACATTTATAACTATTTCCTATGAATGAAGGTGTGGAGTTAGGAATACCTTTCATTTTACTCCTACAAACATTTGATGTGTGGCCTAGTTTTCCATAGTGATTGCATGACTTCTTTCTTGGTCTTGGATTTATGTAGACATTCTTTGGATCAGCTTGGTATGGTGATTCTCCATGCTTGGTATACCCTAGTCTGGTGTTGTTGTTGACTCTTATTTGTCCATCCAAAAAATCATCCATCATTTTTGTACTTTCTTTAGCTTTCTTAATCATGTCACTGTGTTGTTTCTGAATTCTCACTTCATGCTTGAGTTTTTCATTTTCTTCTCTTAGCTCACCAATAGTTTCTATTCTTTCAATGATTTCAATATTCATTTGATTTTCCTCCTGACTCATAAGAATAATCTAGTTAGTGATCTCATGATGATGTTCAGTAAGTCTTTGTATTTCTGACTCTTTCTCTTGTAGCTTTTGAGTGATCTTCCTCCTATCATCAATAGCTAGTGTTCTATCTTGCTCAGCTTGTCTAACATTTTTCATGACATCAATCATCCTTACCATCTATGTCTCTTGACCGATTTGCAGTATCTTTACTTGCTCTGTCAGATGTTGATTGCTTTCATTCAGACTTGTGATGCTACCTTCAGATGTGTCTGATGCTTTGCTAGATATAGATCCTGATGACTCAAATAAATCTGGTATCTCTTCTTCATGATAGTTTGTTTCATTTCATCCAGTAGTTCTCTCATCTTGATTCTTTCTGCTTTGTACTTGTAGTATGAGGAATTGTTCAACCTATTGGGAGCAAGCTTAAACATGAAAAAATTAGTGGGTTAGCACATAAATCATTTCAAGATCACATGAAAGAGCAAGCAGGCAACAAAGAACTCAACATAAAATCACATTGAGCATAAAATACGTAAATTGCACCCTATTACTACTTATTTGATTTTCTCTTGATAAAGATATGTAGGTGTGCTCTCTGAAACACACACAAAAATGCAATGATCCCCAATTCAAATGCAAGATTAAAACGAATGAAGCAATTCAAGAACTATTATGGAAAACTACTCTTAAATCCTTCCCAAAGATGATGCTCAAATTGATATGCAAGATACAAGATTGAAAGCTATGATTCAAGAACTATGCTATGTTATGATATGAGATGAAAACTATAACTTTATTTTAACCAAAAAGAACCTAGCATGTGATATCTAAGTGATTTAAGCATAAACTAAGAGCATATGAAAACATGAAATCTAAAAGCTATGAACTTCTAAATGCAAAATAGCATGATAACAATGCAAATTGAGAGATGGAAAATAAAGAGGAGAAGGCCTCTATTTATAGAGTTTTTGGAGAGAGGAAGAGGCTTGGATGAAGTGGCACACACATAAGAGCCACATAAGGGACACATAGGTTTGAAAAGATAGCCAATTTTGAGTCAAAATTTGGCATTTAATATTGAGTAGCTCAATATTTCCAAGTGGGAGACAAACTTGTAAGAAGAAATTAAAGAGAAATGGGTGACCTTTTTGGAGAGAATTTCCCCATGTGGGTGAGCATTCCATTAGCCTTAAAAAGGTTAGGAATCACCCTTTAAGCAAGATCAGAGGATAGTTAGGTGGGTAAGTATACTTAGGAAATGAGGTGATGGGAGTAGGGTAGGAATAGGGTAGGCTTAGGGTAGGTCTCTAGGCTGGATTAATAGGTTCCTTAGCTAGGGTTTAGATTATAATTCAAATTAGATTTGAATAAATCATGGTTTAGAAGAATTAGGAATATAGGGGATTTAATAAATGTAAATTTATTAAAAAAGGAGATTTTATGAGACAAATGTATTTAAATGAAATACATTAGAATAGTATTTAAGCTATTGATAAATACTAGCAAATGAAACTATTTAATTGATTAAATTAAATAGTTAGAGGAATAAGAGGGAAAATAATATTAATATTTTTGGGCGTCTATAGTACTACTCATAGAAGATCTCTATTTCTAGCTTCTGATTCTCAATACCTTTGTCTAGCTTATACCTTTCCATTGTATTATATTTTCTCTTAAGTCTTTAAACTTTTCCAAATAAGAGATCTAGCTCTGATACCAATTGTTGGAAATAATGGAATAATGTGTATTGAGAGGGGAGGGGTGAATTAGTACCCTTAAAACTTTTATCACTTAACCTTAATCCTTTATGTAATCAATTTCTTGTATTACTGACCATATGTTCTATCCTATCTTTGTTTATGTTATATCAAATCATAAACTCCATTAGCATGTAAACATTCATAGAAAAATTCATGAAATGTATTGACACATGACACAAGATTTGTTAATGCAGAAAACCCCTATTGGAAGGTAAAAACTACGGTGGGGATGAAACCCACAAAACTTCACTATCTGCAGAATGGAAGGGGCCGGTTAAGGCTTACAATTTTGATCACTTCTGATGATCTACCCTATTAGGAGTATCATGTGGAGACTGGTTAAGGTCTACTCTATTAAGAGCTTTAGCAACACTGTTTAGTGTGCACTCGGTTATGAGATTTATAAAGGATTGTTAAATCCAACTTTCTCAAGGATTTGATCTATTTCCTACACTTGTTAGAATGTAGTCAAAAATATTCATTGACCTGAGTATATGAAATCTACAATTTCTGATTACAGAACCATTAAAGATTACATGTATAATGTATCACCTATTGTGATTGATCAATACTTTTATTGCTTGGTAGCCTTGAATCTGGTTCTTGATAACCTAATTCATCTTTTGTTGTTGTTCTTCTTGAAACTCTTAGTCTGATCCATAGATGTGCTCCTCGGCTACAATCATCATCACACACCTTGGTTCTGATTGATTACACATCTATTTATACAATAGATTGACCTAATTCAGTTTCACATATTACAATGATAACTCTATGATCAAAGGTTTACAACTTGACCTTGATCTCCTAGTTTGCATGTTTCTACTTAGTTATACTAATTAAACAGTTACAATTATATTGTGTGTCCCTCAAGAAATAGATTTAAAGCTAATTATAAAGCTAAATATAAAACACAAGTTTTTTATCTGACATGGAAGTCAAATCCACATTTCTCAAGATTTAACTGCCTCTCACTAGACTGGTGCTTGGGTTGCTCTTGTAGTCTATCAGGTTCCTATATCTTCTGTTCTGTCGAGTTGCACTGTATTCAGCTTGTCAGATTCCTTTGTCAGTTTGCAGTGTCGGGTTACTCTATCAGGTTCCTCTTTAACATTTTCGGTTTGCACTGTGTCATTGAGCTCCCTTGAATTTATTTATCGGGTTGTACTGAAACTTGTCTTTCGGTGTGGGTGTTACCGATGGTTTTAAAATTGTTTTCTTTTGCATACTAATGGAAAAATATTTCTTCAATAAATACATCACATGGGGCCTCCATACACGGAAATGTGCCCCCATAGTTCATCAATGTCCAAGTCACCTAGCTTTTTTCCTCGGGTTGGGGGTCGTCCCCAACATTTAGTAAAGCCTTTGTCCAATAGCATTGAGAGAATTATTTTCGTTATATTTTTACTGTTTACAGCTGGAACTCTAGAGGACTCGGTTGACGGATGTGATGAGTTTTTTTAATCTTGATTGCACGGAAAACTAACATCAAATATTGAATTTTTATTTTTACCATTACCGTACGGAACAGAAAGTAGATCAAAAGAATAATGGATGAATGAATTATTTAAGTCTGTCATTATCGTACTGAAGAAAAAACATATTCAAATAAATAACAAATAACAAATAATGAATTATAGAAAACGTTAGTAAAACAATAATGATGTGAATTATATTTTATGTGGGAGGACCCAAGCTTAAATAATTAGCATTCCCTAGCATTCTAGGGTTTTTTCAAAGGCAAAACTTAATTAAGGGAATAAAACATCCTTTCATAAAATATTTGAGTTAATAAATTAATTGTTCATTTATTCATTTATATGATCTAATTGAATTCAATTTAAAAAATAAAATGTTTATGTAATAAATATTAAATTAATAAAATAAATAAATATTTTAAATTTTGTAAATGATAAAGAAAATTCAATATTTTTGTTATTTATGTATTTTAAATTTGTATACAATAAGAGTTTTATTTTTCTTATTATTATCTATGTTTAGTATATAAATAAATTATGTTATAAAATATGATTTTCATTAAAATATTTTTGTGTTTTTTAACTTATTATTAAGTAAATTAGAATTTTGTTTGTGAATTAAGCTAGCATATTTTAGAGTTGTAATTAATATATTTTTACTCTAATATGCATGTTTTTTACCTTATTAATAGGTTTTACTTATAACTTTTAATATTAAACTTAAAATTTCCACCTTCACAATTTTAATATATTTTATTATTAAAAGAAACATTTTAATTTCTTTAAGAATTTTTGGTTAGTTTAATTTATTTTTTTAAGATAATATTATTTATATCTTTCAATTAATGTACATTAGGTGTATTTTTATATTTTGTTGATATTTTAATTTTAAAAATATTTTAAAAAAAAATATTTAAATTTTTTTTTTAACTTGAGAAGTTTGATATTTATTATTAATTATTTAAAATTATTATTTCTATTAATGTGTATTTTGATATATTTTGACTTCACATTTAGTTTATACTGTCAACTAATAAAATGTATACGGTCTCTCAAAAGCAATAAATTGACTACTTCTTTAATTAACCTTGCATACCTTTGAACTATATTAATTACCTTTGAATTGTTTAACTATTGAAGATATTCAATTTTAAAGTGTGGATCATATGACAAAATGTAGTCCATAATTGATACAATACAACTCATCTTGCATTCCTAAGATTTGTAAGCATGGCTCACCATCAAATGTGGCCCATAATTGATATAAAAAATGGCTCCACATTCCTAAACAATAAGAGATCATATTATTCCTCATTAAGTATTCCAGACATATTTTTAAATCTATTTTATCCATAGATACACCCATTGATGAAGACAAGGGAAGAAAGAACAAACTCCATTCTACTTTCCATAAACATTGTTTTCTTAGTCATTAGATGAAGGGGATTTAATGGGGAGTAAAAATCTTTCTTTTCTTTTCAATTTAGTACTATAGTGATTTATTACACATAAAATGATAAATAAAAAAATTAAATGTGGAATCAAAGCTAATAAAATATGAAACTATATGTTATCTTTGAAATATGGAGAGAGGGAGAGATCTAGAGGGAGATAAAGAAATAGAAAGAGGTATATATAGAAGGGGAAAGAGTGAGAGAGAAATAGGTAAGGACATAGCGATAGAGAGGAAGACAGATAAAGATGGAGATGGATATGCAGAGAAGAAAATGGATAGATAAAGAGAGAGGATGGGTGGATAGATGAGATAATTATATATAAAGGATACATATGGAGAGAGAGAGAGAGAGAGAGAGAGAGAGAGAGAGAGAGAGAGTGTGTGTGTGTCTTGCCAATAGCTTTCTGTCTCAAAATAGGGTGGGGTCAGCATCCCAATAGTTTGGGCTTGGACCTGTAAACCTTGAGGGAGCCTATTGGGAATGGTCTCTAAGTGCCTTAATCGCATCTAAAAGTCTTCTTATCTAATTCAACAAAGTAATAAGTTGGACATGGAATCTCATCAATATAGCCATGAGAGGAAATAAAAATTAATTTAAATTATAATTTCATTGAATTAAGTTTAAATACTAAGTAAATATATATGAATTACAAGGTTACAAACTAACAAGGGAGATTACAGTCAGTGCATGGTTGTCTAAAGATGTTGATCAAAGGCACCATATATGGTGGTCCGAGGGCATTGATCAAAGAAACATACCGAGTCTATCCGTCTACGGATGTTGATCGAAGGCTTGATGTTATGTGGGCCACCATGTGCCACGTAATGACATTCTACCTTGAGTCCCTACACTATAACCTTGATAGCTTTGAGTAGTGGCCCTTTGTATCTATGCCTTATTGTATTTTGCATCTTTGCATTGCATTATGGACATTTATCCACATGTTGAGTGTTTTCTATGAGTTATTGATTATTTGCAATTGTATGCATTGATTGGCATGTGTGTTAGCCATAATTTTTGTGTGCATATGTACCTTGTGTTTATGGTCAAATTAATTTATTTGCAATAATTTTACTCGAGTTTTCAGTATTATTTTTGAAATTTAATAGTAGTTTGTCTAAATCTCTCCATCTCTCCCCATTTCAAACATAATATGAGCCTCTTGTAGTAGATGTATAGCTGATTTGAATCCATCACTTCTCCATTGAAACTTTTATTACACAAACAACACCATTTTCTAAATGGCCTATAAATTGTTCTTATGTATTGCACAAATGTGTCTAGATGGAGTGATAATATATGTGTGTATGTGTGTGAGGGGGAGAGTTAGGGTGTGTGTGTGTGTGTGTGTGAGGAGGGAGAGATAGGGTGAGAGTGCAGATGGAGATTGAGAGGAAGAGGGACATGGAGAGAGAGAGAGAGAGAGAGAGAGAGAGAGAGAGAGAG
>MU228438.1:181633-196909 GCA_018584345.1 Thuja plicata
ATCCCATGCTTCTTCCTACTTGAATATGACATCCTTGTTAGTAAATTCTTTCTTTGAAATGAGGTTAAATAATCTGTAAGCTTTTGATTTCTCACTATAACCAATGAAGATATATTTTACATTCTTATCATCCAATTTCCTTCTTAATTCAGGTGGCACTAAAACATATGCAACACATCCAAATATTCTAAGATGATATATAAAATGTTACTTTTCATTCCATGCTTCTTGTGGAATTATGTCTTTCACACTTTTTTTTGGAATTTTGTTCAGAATATATACTACACACTACTATTTCAGCTCGAAATTCATTAGACAAGTTTTTTGACCTTGAGCATACTCCTTGCCATTTTCATTATGGTTTTGTTTTCCTCTCTGCTACACCATTCTGTTGTGGTGTGTACCTTGTTGTGAACTTTTTTTTAATCCCATGATCTTTGCAAAATTCTAGAAATTTGTTGGAATTGTATTCACCACCCCTATCATATATAAGTACCTTAATGAATAGTCCACTTTGTTTCTCCACCATTGATTTGAATTCTTTAAATTTATCGAAGACTTCAAACTTATCATTTTAAAAATATATCCAAGTTTTCATGCCAAAATCATCTATAAATGTTAGAAAATAGAGAATTCCTCCTAAAGATGGATTTTGCATTCGATGACATATGTCAGTGTGAACTTACTCCAAAAGAACACTTTCTCTATTTGAACTTCCTATAGGGAAACTCTCTCTATGTTTCTTTTCCATAATAAAACTTTAACAAGAAATAGTGGGTTTCGTGATGGGTGGAAATCCTTTTACCATATTCTTCTTTTGCAATAAACTCAAGCCATCAAAATTAAGATGACCATACCTCAAATGCCAAAGCCATGTATGGTCTAAGTGAACTACCTTTGTTCTTTGAACTCCATGAATATGAAGGGGAACCATCTGGTTCCTAGTCATCTTCACCTTTGCAGTCAACTCGTCACTAGTAATCTTATCCAAAATTGTAAGGAAATGATATAGTAGTAATTTATTCTAACTTTGCACATCTAAAGTTCTAAATAATATGTTATATTTCAATGATTTTTTAACATAGTTTTCTTGGGTTCTTTCATATATGACATATGAGCTGAAAACTTTTGTTTCAATTTCCAAGTAGTTATGATGAACATGGGAGGATTCATTATGACACAAAGGTTAAAAATTGGTCATTTAGAAGTGACACCCAATACTTATTAATAGATGCCTCAATAAGCATGTGCTACAACCTGTAGTGCCTAACCTTTAGTAGCTTTTATTTATACTTTTAAACACTTGTTGGCCACTTGCACGTGTGCATCGATGACTCTAGTTTCTATTACAGTTGTTATTGTATGACTTTTTCACTATATTTCAGTTAGTACGAGCTATGGATTTCATGTGATTTAATATTATTATAGTTAGACTTATGATCAGTTTATCATGTTTATCTCATGTTATTATTACATTTATGGTTATGGATTATTGACAATACTAACACCCTATTTATCTGCACGTGAATCATATGTATGCCTTTTATTTTGTGTATAGTGTGATTTTATGGTATGAGACGGGGGCGTAGTTACTTGCGTGCAAGATCCACATGAACTACCATTCTCAACCATTGCTTGTTATATATTATGTGTATGTACATGTTCATCTTTGTGATGACAATATTGCAGGTACTAGGCATTGTCTTCCCTGAATTGACAGGAGTGAGTGTGCCCTATCGCAATGACTTAGTGGTAAGAGGGGGGAGATAATGAAAAGGTCCAAAACCCTAGCTTAAACCTTTTTATTGTCCTAATTAGTGGACAATATTTTGTGTCTTCACCCTTTGAAATTCGTCGAGTGACGTGAATTCAGGAACCTTTCCTTGGGTCTGAGTTTGCTTATTTTTGGTTATGTCAGGTTTTTGCATGCTTAGTTTAAGGTTATTCGTGTTAGAATAGAATTTGGGTTGTATATTAATAATATTATATTTTATTTAAATCCTATAATTATTAAAAAATTAATCAAGGGGGTATTTGATAAATAAAAGATACTTGATATACCTTTGTTGTTGTAAGATATAAATTTGGCTTGTTTGGATCTCCTCGATAAGATTTGCATAATTAGAATTACATAAAGAAAGAGACCCTAAGTCCAACTTCAATCTATTACACTTAATTATTATGATAAGAAATGAAGGGTGTTTGCAAAGAATAATGAGATAAGATACCCACCTCAAGACATATCAGATCTGGAAAAACTCATTGTTTGCAGCCTGTGTTGTGTTTCTGGAAAATCTGAAGGATGACTCAGAACAGAAATGCAGAGATGAACAAAACCTAGAAATATTTTTTTGATCTGACACCGTCTTGTGAAAGAGGTTGACCTTGACCCACAAATATTACCCCTGACCCAATAATCTCAACCCTGACCTGCACTCCCTTGACAAAGAATCTATTTTTAGGTCATGATAGTTCATTGAAAAGGGTACTCAAATCTGGTCTTAGATCGACTATTCTGCACCTGTAACTCCCGAAAACAACACCTAAAAAATATCTGAAGAAGAGGGTTTTGGGGTGGCTATATAGGGTTTTGCCTTAGTCAAACCCCCATTTTGGTGATCTCCACATCCATGAATAGCCGAATATAGAAAGTATATGTGTGTGTGTTTTTCTCTTTGGAAAGAGTCTTTAAATATGTAATATCAAGATCTAATCCTCTAGATTAACAATCCTAACATACATAGAAATGAGAACACAAATGCATAGATTTGAATGTGATAAAGAAATCATACCAATCCCCCAAGGCTAAATTACTCCTATCAATTCACAATCCATAGTTGCTATCCCATGATAATGTCCTTTGAATGCTTGAATGTTGAGAATGGTAGATGTAAAGAGAAGAGCACCTTCTTGCTTCAATGAAGATCCACAATAGCTTGTCCACCAAAAATTCTTGAGAATGGATATAATATGTCCTTCTAGATTTTCCTTCTATATCATCCTCTTTCTTACTTGCATCATTATTGCATCATGTCATCTCCTGATTTCATTTCATGATCAAATGAAGGCAAAAGAGAGTGCTTATATAGAGATCTCACTATAGGTCTCCTAGGGAAATGCAAGGGACCCAAATTCAAATTTCACCTTGAATTATGCTCCAATTTCAATCACCAACAAAGGAGGGGATGAATTAAATTAAATATTGGAGAAAACACTTTCGCATCCAAACCCGGGGACCCATTTTAAGTTTAGAACCCCGATAAGCTCTAGATTTGAAAGCGGGGACCAACACTTGACAGAGGTCTATGTTGACCTTGCCCTTAACCTAGGTAAAGGTAAAGGTTGACCCTGACCTAGGTCAAGGTCGACCTTGACCCTGACCTAGGTTAGGGTTGATCTTGACACTGAGTTGAGGTTTCAGGCAGGTCACCAGAAAGTGTCTGTGAGATTAGGTGAGGGAATCTCCCAGAATGCTGGGATGAAGGCCTAGAGGCCTAGGAAGAGCATGATAAGGCCTAGGAGGACCAATACATAGGTCCTACCTAGAGGAAAGAGTCATGGAGAGGGAAATCTAGGAGAATCCATAAGATCCTACCCTAATTTCACTTAAACATGCAGAATCAAGTGCAGATGCATTCCTAAATGCAAATATAATATGCAAGCATATTAAATGAAGGTGCTAAACCTACCAAAATGGAAGTGCTTCCATTTTAAGATGATACATTTATCCCCCACTTTATCTTAGATGTGACACTATGTGAGTATGCAAGATAAAGTAAGAAAAAATCATAAAGTATAAAAAGGATATAGCCAAGTCCTCAATGCGGAGATCCTACAAGAAACCATTACTACCCACATCCTACAATACACAAGGTTAATGAAAATCCATAGAACACCTAAGTCTCACTATGATAATTTTGAGAAGTGCATAGAGCCTCTTATGCCCCCCCTTATTTGGCTTACTAATTCTTGAAAGGTGAAACAGGGTGATAAGGTTAGTTCTATACATTGAATATGTAGTTTATTGAGAAGTCTTTTCCTAAACTAGTTAGAAGGATTATAAACCTTCCTAAACTGACTTAAGAGGTTAGGTATCTGAATCACAATTCCAATTCCTCTGATGGCACTAAAAATGGAGCCACCAAAGTCAAGTTATGATGAGAAGAGTGAATGCCTATCTAAGTGCAATTAGAAGGGAAATTTGAATTTAACCTAAGTAATTTCAAATGAAACCCTAATAAAACCCTAATTTTGTCACTATAAATAAGAGAAAGAATTACTTACCTCCTCATTCTTCCCATTTTTAGCATTTGGAGAAGGAAACAAGATGCTAAGGAGAGAGGAATTTTGAGCGAGCCGTATGGAGGTCCTGAGAGAGCGCCTGGCCAGCGGATAGCCATCGCCCGAGGTAAGTGTCCTATTTTTGATGTTTGTGATTGAAAAATTCATGTTTTATAAGAAAGTTTGACCTTGACCCAGAAAGTTTGACCCTGACCCAATTATGTTAACCTTGACCCTTTAAGGTCAACCTTGACTGGGAAGGTTCAGGCCTATGTTGGGTGAATGTCAACCCTGACCCACAAAGTTTGACCCTAACCCAAAAAGGCTGACCTTGACCCATAAAGGTCAACCTTGACCCATAAAGGTTGACCTTGACTAGGTCAAGTGGGTACATTAGTAATTTGATGATAGAGCACTGATAAGATTCCTGTTTGTGCTTACAAGACCGTGTCCATCTGTGAGAGCATCCCTTCGGAGGATTAATACTATCTGTCAAAGAGAGCGTGTCTGAGTTATAATAGGATGAGATATAGTTATTGAGAGATGTGGGATTGTTCTGGCTACTAGTCTTACCATAGATGAGGTTCCACTAGTCCATGATATCAGCCCTGATAGAGAGATGGGATGAGGATACTTGTTCCTTTCATCTTCCGTCAGGAGAGATCACGATCACGCTGGAGGATGTGTACATGATCCTACGACTTCTAGTTTGAGGCGAGCCTGTTAAATTGAGAGTACCTCAGGGTCCTCCTGAGATTTTTATAGATATGGAGTATTGTTTGGGATGAGTACCATAGATGATGACCTGATAAGATAAGATCTCTTTATCAGCCATACTAGTAGGTCTGACACCTTTGGTACGGAGAGTGATGCTATGTATATTTGCTTTGGTTGTAGTGCCCAACACAAAGGGTACAATATTTTTAGCACCATTCACCCATCTTGTACGTAGGATGGAGAGTGACAGGGTCATCATCTCATGGGACTGTAGCATGTTGGCTCATCTTTATCATGAGTTGAGTCAGTTAGTGAGATACCAGCGGGAGAGTCTTACAGTATGCACCTTATTATAGGTTTGGATGTTTGAACATTTCACATGTACATGACCACAAGGTGTTCCTGTGATGATAGATGTGAGCACATTGAGAGCCTTTGCATATCTGCTAGCAGATGTCTGGCAGTATGGAGATATCCTCTTTTGGAGAGTATGCCTTGACCGTATACCAGGTATAGATGTGATATGGAGACCTTATTGTCAAATGATAGAGTGGCCGGATACCTACATCAGTTGTGACACTCATAGCAGTGCAAGTTGCTAGAAGGTCCTACAAATCATGTCGTGATGCCATACTACTATGAAAGGGTGATGAGATAGTTTGGTCTAGTATAGCGGGTTTCTCGAATAGTACCTCAATATGTATACCCTACAAGTTATTATCAGAGACCCGACACCATACGCCGACTTACAGTGGAAGATATTGTTGATAGTGAGACAGATGAGATGGAGGATATTGAGGTAGACCCTGGAACATCCTATGTAGGTGCCAGAAGAGATTATATCAGATATTGGAGTTTACAGGGGACCCATCATATCTTTCTTGATGACCACCCCTCAGGCGATCAAGGTCCTTCGGAGAGGAACCCTCGAGGAGGTGACATACCAATAGAAGAGGAGGACTAGGTAAATGAGGAGGAGAATCCCTTTGAGGGAGATCCTATGGAGGAGGAGAGAGAAAAGGAGAGAGTAGAGGAGAGAGCAGAGGAGAGAGTAGAGTGGATGCCCCTAGGCAGCAACATAGGTACCGGTGATCAGACAGTCTATGTTCCACCCTTGAAATCACGGTGACCTCCTCGAGCACACACAGAGACACCATCACCTAGACCTAGACATAGAAAGTGAGGAGAGGGTAGTAATTCCATGCCCCCACCATCTAGATCCTTTGGTGACACCTAGGCGGGAGATCCAGGTAAGATATATGGAATTTTGATTTTTAGAATGTTTTGAATAAATGTTTTTCTAAAAGGAGTATTTAAAGAAGTTTTGAATTTGAATTTTTTTTTTGTAGTGAGTGTAGCAGAGTGGAGGATTTTTGTATCCAAGGTTTTGAAGGATACATGTATATCCTACCGACTGCTAGCTAGTGAGAGAGAGTCCCTTATAGGACAAAGGGATCCTGGAAGACATGCAAATATCTTCCTATGTGTGTAGAGAGAACTAAGGCTATGTAAAGAAAGAGAAGAGCAGGTGACAACCGATCTATAGAGAGCCTAGGAGCATATCAAGGAGCTAGACACAGACTACCATTCCAAGATCCTCAGCCTCACACCACAGATCAGAGATATCTTGGAGCCATCGACCTTCAGAGCATAGAGATAGAGTTTGATAGATATGAAATATATGCCACATATGTACTAAACTCAAAAGAAAATTATTTATGAAGAAGACTTTGTTTTGAACAAATAGTTCTATGGTTGATTACTTATATTTTCATCAATGCATAAAACTTAATAAAAGAAAGAGGAAAGGAAAATATGTATGAATGCATTCTAATTTACATAACTTATAAAATAATTATTCTATAAGGAACACATACCTACATAAAGAAAGAATGATGAATTAGGGATGATAACATTTGAGATGCATACTATTAATAGGTTCCTTAAGAGGGACACCATTCATATCAGAAATTTTATAAGCACTTGAAGTAAAGTCCTCAATTACCACAAAAGGCCCAAGACAATTTGGGCTAAATTTTCCTTTTTTCACCAGGTAGAGCATTCACATTCCTTTGATTTTCATATAAGACTAAATCACCTACCAAGAATGACAGTTCAATCACCTTATGATTATATTGTTTCTGAAGTGATTTTTGATAAGCCTTAATATGTTCCAAAGCATTTATCCGTTGTTCATCTAACATTTCTAATTCCTGTAATCGTTGTTCCTGGAAAGTATCCTTGTCAATGATCCCATGAAATGAAACACACAACGATGGTATTTCTAATTCTAAAGGCATGATAGCATCAGTACCATAAACAAGATTATAAGGGGAAGTACCTGGGGCCGTACGAACACTATTCCTATAAGCCCACAAAGCATAAGTAAGTTGTGTATGCCAATCTTTCACATGTTTGTTAATAGTTTTCTTTAATATTTGTTCAATAACCTTGTTTTATGCTTCATCTTGACCATTATATTGAGGGTAATAGGGAGTAGAAAATCTATATTGACTATGATATTTCTCCATGAATTTCATGATTTCTTTATTCTTGAAAGAAGTACCATTATCCAAAACTATCGTTGAAGGAATACCAAATCGTGCTATAATATGATTAAGGATAAAATTATAGATAACATCCATAGTAGTAGAATGAAGAGGGATAGCTTCTACCCACTTTGTAAAGTAATTTGTAGCTATGAGGATGTACATATGTCCTTGAGAAGAAGCCGGTGAGATTTTTCCAATAAGGTCAAAACCCCAAATGCTAAAAGGCCATGGAGCAACTTGATTTCAAAGCTCACGAGCAGGAGCATGAATTAAATTACCATGTTGTTGACACTGAGGACACTTTTTAAAAAATGTAAAGGAATATTGCTCCATTGTTTTCCAATAGTATCCCATTCTAAGAATTTTATTAACTAAATATTTCTCACCAAAATGTCCTCCACACGAACCGGAATGAGCTTTTGTTAAAGTGAGAGGTACTTCGGTTTGGCTAAGGCATCTTAATAGTAAACCGTTGTAAGGATGTTTGTAAAGTGTTTCCTCTAAAATAATATAATGGGCTGCAAGATTTCTAATATGATTACGTGTGTTTCTTGTTATTGATTCAGGAAAAGTATTATCTTTCAAAAAATGAAAGACATGCAAATACCATTCATCTAAATGCAAGTTACAACAATCAATAGTAACTTTATCAGAAATCGTAGGAAATTTAAGAGTGTGTATAGTGAATTGAAAGTATTTGTCATTATTCTTGAGGTAAACCAAAGAAGTTGCGTTTGCCATGGTGTCTGTGTGTTGATTATCTTTCCTAGGTAAAGTTTGAATTGTGTAAGAAGAGAATTGTGAAAGAATATCTAGAGCCAAATCTTGATATTGCGTCATTTTATCATTCTTAGTTTGATAACCTCCTTTGATTTTTTCCATGATCAATTGTGAATCCTTTTAAATTTCCACATTTTTAATATGAAGGGATGAAGCTACCCGTAAGCTAGCTATAAGAGCTTCATACTCCACAATGTTGTTAGTACAAGGAAAATTTGATTTATATGACATAGGGATCAGTTTTTTTGTAGGAGGGACCAAGATAATGCCCACCCCAGATCCTAGCTTGCATCTAGAACCATCAAAATATAATTCCCAAACATCTTCTTGTTTGATTGCAAATATATTCTCATCTAGGAATTCTACTGAGGTAACAGTTGTATTAGAATGAGGGCAAGGAGCTTCAGCTAAATAATCAGTTAAAGCTTGTCCTTTAATTGACTTTTGAAGGATGAAATTGAGATCAAATTCCATAAGCAACATCACCCACTTTTCCAAACGACCAGAGAGATCAGTTTTCAAGAAAAGGTGTTTTAAAGGATCAAATTTAACAATCACATTGACCTCAACATTCAACAAGTAATGCTAGAGTTTTTGGCAAGCATAAACTAAAGCCAAGTATTGGTGTTCTAGTTGATTATATCATGTTTCATAGTCAAACAAGGTCTGACTGATATAGTATACCGGTCTTTCCTTTCCTTCACTGTCATGTTAGGCCAACAATGAACTCACAACATCGGAAGTAGTAGAAGTATATAGATAAAAGGGTTTATTGAAATGAGAAGGTTGTAAGATAGGAGGATTAGCAAGATATTCCTTAAATTTCTCAAAGGATTTCTTACATTCATGGTTCCAAGAAAAAATGGTATCTTTTTTGAGTAAAGAAGTAAAAGGAACAGTCCTATTGGCTAGGTTAGAAATAAAGCGACAAATAGATTGTATTTTACCTTGTAAACTGCGTAATTGTGAAATATTCTTAGGAGGAGGTATGTTAACAATAGCATCAATCTTTTTAGTATCAACCTCTATGCCTCGCTTAGAAATAATAAATCCAAATAATTTTCTAGAATCAACTCCAAAAGCACATTTCTTAGGATTTAACCTCATGTTGTAACTCCTAATTCTTTCAAATATTTCTCTTAAAATGAACACATGATCTTCTCTTTGTATAGACTTCGCCAATATATCATCCACATAATCTTCCAGAATTTTATGAATGTAATCATGAAAAATCAAAGTCATGGCACGTTGATAAGTGGCTCCCACATTTCTTAATCCAAAAGGCATCATGACCCAACAGAATGTCCCCCAAGGTGTAATAAATGCGATCTTAAGTTGATCCTCAATAGAAATAAAGATTTGATTACAACCCAAAAATCTATCCATAAAAGACAATAAAGCATGGCCCATCATTGAATCCACAATCATGTCAATATTAGGTAGTGGGAAATCATCTTTTAAGGATGCTTTATTTAGATCCCAAAATTCAGTGCACATTCTTATTTTATTCTCCCCTTTAGAAACAACCACAATATTGGAAATCCATCCAGAATAATCAATATCTAGTGGATGAATCCGGCACCTAATAGTTTTTCAATTTCATCTTTAACTAGTAAAGCAATGCCCAGATTCATTTTGTGAATCTTCTATTTCACAGGTTTAGCATTAGGTTTAAGGAAAATATTATGAGTAACAATCTTGGGATCTATACCTGGCATATCTGAATATGTCCAAGCAAAGATATATTTATATTCAAGCAAGAGACAAACCAATTGATCATGTTCATCTTGACTCAAACACTTTCCAATTTTGATTGTTTTTTCAACATCATTCTCATCCACTTGAACTTCAATGGTCTCAGTTATTAATAAATTACTTTGTATGGGAGAATCTATTGGCAAAGGAGAAATATCGTGTTCATCATTTTCTCCAAAATAGGCTTCATTATTCAGACAATAGAGCTTTCTTCTTTTATGATGAAATGTAGGTAGATCCTAATAAGCTCCTAAAAAATCAGAGAGGGCTTCATCCTCAGGAAAAATGTCCAAACTAGGATTTTGATCCATGTCAAGGAGAAGCAGATTAACCAATTTCAAATGTCCACTACAAATATGATTGAAGTTAAGATGAAAAGCTGATGGTTGCCTATAAGGATTGAATCCTAACCCATAAGTATAATCACAACCTTCATTATCCAAGGGTACTTGTATACCTTGTTCGTATTTACCACAGCCCTTCCCATTAAATCTTGATTTCTTGAGTAAATGATAACCAGAACCATATTTGTTGGCCATATCAGATTGAGTTAAAGGAGCAGCATATGTCACAATATCATAGCAATCTAGTTTTATGGTCTCAATTGTTTCATCATGAGAAGTAGCAACAAAGTTACTTTTAATTTCTCAGAAAGCAGAGAAGGAATAAAAACTTGTTTTTCAAACTCAGTTTGTTCTTTCATAAATTCCAAATTCCATACTTTATACTCTCCTAGAAAAGAAGGATTAAAATCCAATGTTACCCAATCATCTTCCGTCAGAGAAGAAGATGGAATTTCATCTTGTTTAACTTCAGGCGGTTGCTCAGGTTTTTTAATTGGTTGTATAGGCTCGGGAATCTTAGCATATTCAGCATTCAAGCAAGGATTTAGCACATCATCCACATGTAGTGTGTACATCAGATTGTTATAAATGAACCTAACCTTGCGATGAAGATTAGAAGGAACCGCATGCATAGTATGTAACCAAGGCTTTCCTAATAAAAGGTTATAATTGAGTGGTCCAGGCATAACATGGATAGGAGTGTAGAGAAGCACAAGACCAACCTTAATAGGTAGTGTAATAATACCCAAAGTTTTCTTTGCAATATTATCAAATCCATGAATAGGAATATTATCTAGTTGAATAGTTGTAAGATCGGCCTTAATTGCCCTAAGCATATCCATGCTACAAACATTGAGCCCATATCCATTATCAATCAATGTTCTACGAATGATACTATGATTAATAGAAACAGCAACCATAAGAGCATCATATTGATTCTGCACCACAATAGTAGGTAGATCATCATTTGAAAACACAATAGGAGGTACAGAAGGCATAGTATGCATGCACTCCAAAAATGAATTGATGTTCTCTTGATTAGGAGGCGTAGCGTGGAGAGAAGATAAATCGTTTTGCAATGCCTCATGATATGTAGGAGAAGTTTGAAGTAATTCCCATAAAGATATCTTAGCCGGAGTAGCGCGTAACTGGTCCACTAAATCATATTCCTTAAGGGAAGAAGGTAACCTAGGTGCTTGAGGAAGCATGGGTTGAGAAGGAGGTAAATTTTCTGGGACAGTAGGTTGAGGATTATTTCATGTCTGATAAGCATGCAAAACAAAATCTGTGTTATCGAAAAAATCCAAAGGATCACTAGGTTTACCCTTAATAGTCATTAAAGGACACCCTTTTACTGTTTGTATAGTCAGAAAATGGAAGCACTTCCATTTTAGATGTGTTTAGCCTTCTGAGTAAGTGGTTTGGGGTCATGGCAAGTGCCTTGAATGGGTTCCTGATTTTGACATGGCTTCCTCCCTATTCTGCTCCTCTTTCCACTCCTGTTTGGCCTGATTTCTGCATTCTAGATGACATACTGATGATTTTGGGCTTCAGGGTCAAGGTTGACATTTTAGGTCTATGTCAACTTTGACCCTGACCTAGGTCAGGGTCAACCTCAACCTTGACCCAAGGTTTAGATCCTCGGGTCTTGCAGTTTTAGGAGGTCGGCCTTTGCAAAAAGTATTTCCCGCTTCCGGGTTGGCTGTTTCAGGTTCCAAAGCATTGATTCCTAAATTATATTTAAATTAGGTCCTCTCCTAAGGGTAAAGGCTTTAATGAGAATTTAATCCTCCTATGTAGGCCTCCTTGGAAGATTGTGCCCTAATTTCATATAAAAGGGAAGCTTTCTCTCTCATTTTCTCTAAGTCTTCTAACAATCATCAAGCGAAGCTAAGCAAGGTTGAGAATTATCGTCAAGCATTCCTAATTGAGATCAAGCATTATCAAGTGAAGTTAAATCAAGCATTCATTCATTCAAGCATCCATTTCCATGAAGGAGATCCATTGGAGGCCATTGAAGGACTGAAGCTCCAAGGTGCCCTTTTGGTGATCTCTCCATCCATCTTCTTCCAAGCCTATTCCAAATTTAAGAACCCATTAAAGACTTGGTGTTGGAGATCTACAAGTAAGAGATTGAAGACATCCTACCTTTCTACATTCTACATTTGAAGCATACTTGTGGATTCAAGGACTCGAATCCACCACAAGGACTTTTTCAAGCAAGGTGAATTTATGTATTTACTTTGTCCATTTCTGCAATTTCAATTACATATATTTGAGGTTAATTCCAAAACCGGGGTTTGACCAAGGCAAACCCCTCCCCCACAAAAAAACAATCTCCTTTTTCCTATAGGTACAGGTACAGAACAATGGATTTGAGCCTAGATCTGGATACCCTTTTCGGAAAACTTTCAGGATCCGCGAACAAAGTCACTTTCGGATCTGTGCAGGTCAGGGTCGACATTATTGGGTTAGGGTTGACATTTTTGGGTCAAGGTCAACCTTTTTTAGAAGACAAAATCGGAACGGAAAATGATTTTTGGGTTTTGTTTGTCTCTGCGTTTCGGTTCGATATCAACTGTCAGTTTTTCTAGAAACTATCTACAGACCTTAGAAAACAACATTCTTTGATCTACAATATTTTAAGGTTAGTGCATTTCTCCCATCTCTTCAATTACTGTTATACATCATTTCTATACATATAATTAACAGAATTTAAGGTATTTCCTTTATCATTCTCCTTTCCAAATAGTTGATTCATTTGTAGATTAACCCTTCTCTTGGGTTGATCAACTTGGATCTCCCATTTGTGCATTTGAGGGTAAAAAGGAACATCTTATCTTCTTCTTAATCACAATTGCAACACTTAATCAATTCAATTCAATACAATCTAGGTAATTCAAAGAACAATTTACATATCAATCACTTCCCCCATTTTCATATCTTACATTTTAGTAACATAATCAATTCTTAACAAACAAAACAAACCACAATCAAATTCTTTATCTTACATTTTGGTGATCTCCATCTTTTTATGTACACTATCATCAAAGGTTTTGGAAATATCATTTTAGGTGTCTCAATGTGGAAAATAGAGGAATATGAAGGTAACCATGCATACACTCTATGGTAAAGGTCAATTGGAGAGATTGTGGAGGAGGATGAAATAGGAATGGGATCCATCGTGATCTCATTCGAACCATTTGCATTCTCACTTTCATGTCCCTCATTAAGGGATCTATCATTTTGTACAACAAAATCCTCATCAAAGTATTCAAAACAAAAATCATACATGTTGAACACAAGAAAACACTACAAGCATGAAAAATGTAAATGTTTTTTGTATTTTTAAATTAATTTTGTATATTTTTATTTTTGAAATATAAATGCAAGAAAAAGAAATCTACTTCTATGTTCATGAAAGATGTAAAATGAAATGTAAATCTAACACCAAGGAAAAATAAAATGTTGTCTATTGCAGGTTCACCAAAATGTAAGATCTAAATTTGGTTTGTTTGGATCTCCTAGATAAGATTTGCATAATGAGAATTACATAAAGAAAGAGATCATAAGTCCAACTTCAATCTATTACACTTAATTATTATGATAAGAAATGAAGGGTGTTTGCAAAGAATAATGAGATAAGATACCCACCTCAAGACATATCAGATCTGGAAAAACTCATTTGCCTGTGTTGAGTTTATGGAAAATCTGAAGGATGACCCAGAACAAAAATGCAGAGACATACAAAACCCAAAAAGCTTTTTATGATCCGACACCATTTTGTGAAAAAGGTTGACCTTGACCCACAAATGTCACCCCTGACCCAATAATCTCGACCCTGAACTACACTGCCTCGACAGAGAATCTATTTTCATATCTCGATAGTTCACTGAAAAGGGTACTCAAATCTGGTCTCAGATGGACTGTTCTACACCTGTAACTCCTTAAAAGAGCACCTGTAAATTATATGTAGAAGAGAATTTTGGGGTGGCTATATAGGGTTTTGTCTTAGTCAAACCCCTGTTTTCATGATCTCAACCTCCACGAATAGCCGAATATAGAAAGTATATGTGTGTGTGTTTTTCTCTTTGGAAAGAGTCTTTAAATATGTAATATTAAGATCTAATCCTCTAGATTAACAATCCTAACATACATAGAAATGAGAACACAAATGCATAGATTTGAATGTGATAAAGAAAGAATACCAAGCCCCCAAGGCTAAAGTACTCCTATCAATTCACAATCCATAGTTTCTATCCCATGATAATGTCCTTTGAATGCTTGAATGTTGAGAATGGTAGATCTAAAGAGAAGAGTGCCTTCTTGCTTCAATGAAGATCCACAATAGCTTGTCCACCAAAAATGCTTGAGAATGGATTTAATATGTCCTTCTAGCTTGTCCTTCTATATCATCCTCTTGCTTACTTGCATCATCATTGCATCATGTCATCTCCCGATTTTTTTTCATGATCAAATGAAGGCAAAAGAGTGCTTATATAGAGATCTCACTATAGGTCTCCTAGGGCAATGCAAGGGACCCAAATTCAAATTTCACCTTGAATTATGCTCCAATTGCAATCACCAACCAAGGAGGGGATGAATTAAATCAAATATCAGAGAAAATACTTTCGCATCTGAACCGGGGGACCCATTTTAATTTTAGAACTCCGATAAGCTCCGGATTTGAAAGCGGGGACCAAATCCCCACAGAGATCTATGTCGACCTCACCCTTGACCTAGGTCAAGGTCAAGTTTGACCCTGACCTAGGTCAAGGTCAACCTCGACCCTGACCTAGGTTAGGGTCGATCTCAACCCTGAACTGAGGTTTCAGGAAGGTCATTAG
>MU228438.1:211222-239598 GCA_018584345.1 Thuja plicata
AACTATCCCCATTTGAAAATGCTTCCACAGAGTCTAATAAGAGTTCGTCTGATGGCTTCAGAAGCCCGGCAGAGAATACCCCCAAATACAACCCCAGCAGAGACATCAGCCTTTCCCCTCCCAGAAGTCCCAAAGGAGACCCTCTTGGTAATCCCCAAGGTGACCCTTTGAATAATCCTATTTCGCCGGGCGTGGAGGACAAGTATAACCTTGCGGGCACCCTTAAGAGCAGGTTCGCGAAGGTTGAAAAAGAAATTGCAGAGATAAAGAATGGAATGCAGGACCTATGGGATCTCCATAGGAGGTCTACCGAATTCGCACTGAAGGTGATGCATGCTTCCGCCCTAACCCTCTGTAATGTGCAGGAGAAGTTGTCAGATGGCAAGCTGGAGGCCAATTCGGATAACAGAGACCTCTTCTTGTTCCTGAAGGAAGAATGGGCGAGATCACTGCTATCCAAGCAGTTGGGAGGAAAAATTTAACTTGTTGATGTGCTATCTTTTTGTTAGACAGATTCCTCTGTTCCCCTATTTTCTTTGGAGGGGCTTCGTTAAGTTTAATTACTGCTTTTGGACTAGCCCTACGTGGCTCTGGAATAGTTTTTTGATGGTGGTTATGACTTTTAGATACTGTAGTTTTTTACTTTTATGCAGAACTGTGATCTTTGTTTTTGATAGAGGTAAAAGCTTAGGAACTGGTGTTAACAATAAAATATTTATACTCACTTTGACTGTGCCATTAACCTGCTGTTAATGTGACTCCAGTCCCCTGTTTTATGGGCCAGCACCCTCTTGCTGCTTTAATCTATCAAAAACAATGGTTATCATAGCTCCATTGGTATGTTACCTTTTTAGGCATTGTATGGTCATCCTTTCCATACACCTTTGAGTTGGGATACGCTAGAGGAACACATTCTGCTAGGTCCTGAGATGCTTCGAGATATGGAGCAGCAAGTAGAGCTCATTTGAGAGCATTTGGTCACAACCCAGGATAGACAGAAGAAGTATGCAGATGCTCATAGGGTGGATAGACAGTTCACAGTTGGTAATAGGGTATTCTTGAGAGTGCAACCACAGAATAGTATGATCTGTTATGGAAAGGGTTCAAAATTGGCACCTTGTTTTATAGGCCCTTTTGAGATTCTCGAGAGGATAAGAGCGGTTGCTTACCATCTTGCATTTCCACCTAGCTTAGCTCACATCCGTGATGTTTTCCATGTTTCAGTATTTAGACAATATATTCTAGATATGACAAATGTTCTTGATTGGAACACCTTACAAGTAGAGGACGAGTGGTTGGCTTTGGAGCCCGTTCAAATTCTACAGTAGTGGGATTTGACCCTCAGGGATCGCACCATTGAGCAGGTAAGGGTCCAATGGGACCCTTCTGATGAGTCGTCAGCGACTTGGGAGGATGCAGTGAGATTACGGGATTTATATCCCTATTTGTTTGTAGGCTTCCAGGAGTAAGCCTAAGCTAAGGGGGGGTGGATGTAGTGCCTACCTTCTAGTAGCTTTTAGTTATTTTGTTAAACTCTTTTTGGCCACTTGCACATGTGCATCGATGACTCTAGTTTCTATTATAGTTGTTATTGTATGACTTTTTCACTATATTTCAGTTAGTATGAGCTATGGATTTCGTGTGATTTAATATTATTACAGTTAGACTTATGATCATTTTATCATGTTTATCTCATGTTATGATTACATTTATGATTATGGATTACTGACAATACTGACACCCTATTTATATGCATGTGGATCATATGTATGCCTTTTACTATGTGTATAGTGTGATTTTATGGTATGAGACAGGGGTGTAGTTACTTGCATGCGAGATCCACATGACCTACCGTTCTCAACCATTACTTTTTATATATTATGTGTATGCACATGTTTGTCTTTGTGATGACAATATTACAGGTATCAGGCATTGTCTTCCCTGAATTGGTAGGAGTGAGCGTGCCCTATCGCAACGTCTCGGTGATAAGAGGGGGGAGATAATAAATAGGTCCAAAACCCTAGCTTAAACCTTTTTATTGTCCTAATTAGTGGCCCAGATTATGTGTCTTCACCCTTTGAAATCCATCAAGTGACGTGAATTTAGGAACCTTCCCTTGGGTCCGAGTTTGCTTATTTCTAGTTATGCTAGGTTTTTAGGTTGCATGCTTAGTTTAAGGTTATTCGTGTTAGAATAGAATTTAGGTTGTATATTAATAATATTATATTCTATTTAAATCCTATAATTATTAAATAATTAATCAAGGGGGTATTTGATCAATAAAAGTTAATTGATATACCTTTGTTGTATTAATTGATTGAAGTGAATCTATAATTTCTATTAAAATGTGAAATAATCTTTTAAAGTGCAAAATTGAATTTAAGTTGTATTTTTGGAGGATAAAGATGAATTATTTTGTAAATCAAATCTTTTGACTCCAAAAGTCAATTCGAGTTACTTTTAACCTTAGGGGTAAGTTTAGAAACCCTAGGTTAGTATTTTTTTTTCTATTTTAGGAAATTTTTGAGCTCTTCTCAAGAACACAGAAGTTGAAGGATTTGACCTCTGAATTTTGCTAAATAGGAGTTTCTGAGATTTGAAGGAGAATCTGGAGAGCTTGCTTGTGCATTGCTGGATCAGTGGTTTTAGATTTATTAGGGTTTTGAGGTAGGATCCTAAATCTGAATTTGTAGGTGTATGTTTTATTTTAAATCTTTTATTAGGAAAGTTAGATTTTTGCATTTAGATTTGTTTTGGTAGATGAGTTCTTATTGAAACTGTTTCTATATATCCTAGGAGGGATTAGGAACAATCCTGCAGATTTCAGTTTGGTAGTAAATGAGCTAGTTTATCATAATATGTGAATTTTGTAAATTAAGAGTTTTTCTTAGAAAATTGTTTCTAGTTGTGTTCTTGAGGAATTTTATTTCCAAGATTAATTATGTGCTTATTTCAGTTAGAAAAAAAATTAACCTTTTGGCTATAGGCCAAGTTATTTTATTGTGTTTATTTTTCTACCCTTTAAATCCTTATAAGTTTTGTGGTAAGGGTAATTTAAATTAATAAAATAAATTTTTTTATCTTCTTGCTGGTTTTTTTATACATAATTATATTTTGTGTTTTTATTTTTAAAAAAAGTAAAAAAAAAGTAAAAAAAAGGATGTATAAAATTTCTTTTTATTAAACTAAGTTTAATTTTAAAAAAAATTATATTATAAAATAGGGGCGGGTGTCCCAACCCCACAACCCCCAGCGGCCTTGCTACGTGAAAGCTAGTACTGTCGGCGACAGTCTAGGCTGCCCACGATAGTAGGGGGCTGCCAGCCAAGACAATGGGGTACGGGGTACGTCACCCCCCAATTTTTTATTTTTTATTTTTAATTTTGTAAATTAGTTTTTTTAACTTTAAATTAATTTAAATTAATTTAATTAGATTTATTTTAAATTAATTTTAGATTAACTTAATTAAATTTATTTAATGTTTTAAATAGCATTTATTTAATATATATGTAAATTACATTATATATATGTTTTAATTTTTAGTTTTAAAAAAATGGCATAGTTTATTTTAATATTAGTTAAATCTAAGTGTTTTAAAATTGTTATTTTCTTGGGAAACTTAGTTTTTAATATTAGTTAAATCTAATATTATTTAGTATCAAGTAAATAATTATTAATTAATTAGACTTATTAATTGGTAGTTAATGTTTTAATTTCTTTTACTGATTGTCGTGTATTCTTTTCCCTATTTAAATGTATTATTCCTTTGGGTTGTTGGGAGACTATGTCAACTTTTAGGGAAAATGTACCAGAGGCTGGGGGTGTGAATGATGTCCTTACATTTTTTGTTTTGCTTGCGTTTGGTACCTATTTGATTTTCTTCCCCAACTGGTTGCCTTATGTTCGTGTGTTGGTATATTTGCAAGTACGGGTTCGTACTTGGTGTTTTGGTTCAGAAACCAATGTGTGTTCCTGTTAGCCTTATGTGGAACTATTTTTCTGACTATGGTATCTATATTTTACTTTCAAGATTATTAATCACTGAGCTTAGGGTAGGTAATCTAGTGTCTAGGGGGGAGTACCTTGCAATGAGGGTCAGGACCCTAAGAGGTTGCTAGGGTAACTCACTGTAAGTTACTTAATAAGTGATAACCTAATACACTACGAGGTTAAAAATGAATTAATAATATGTCTGTATTCCTCGCCCATGCCTTAAGTGCTTTGATAGACTAGGATGGGAGTGGGAGAAGATGCTTGATTTGATCTTGCATAGTTAGTACCCTTGTTTGTACGAGAGGTTACTGATATTGCATAGAGTCACTAGGGGGGCAGGGGCCCAGTGGGACTGCCTGGGTCACCTTAGAGTTGACTCGTGTGATGAAACTTCCCCATATTCATTTCAGATTTCCTACATGAGTTGGTTGCCTCTGGGTTTGTAGGTCTTTACCTGTTTAGTTGGAAATGTACCTTGTGATAGAGAGATTTCTGGATCCCTTGTATTGTCCTACCTTATGTCTAGTTTGTAAACCAATTTGGGATCTGTTTTTATCTCCTTAGTACAGTGGGAGTGGACCATTTAGGTGTCACGAGGATGGGTGGTAGTGATCCTCTTTACCATTGGATACCTCAACGTCTTTGTACCATTGTTGGTGACCTTGTAGCAGTGGTACATCTTTGTGACATTTTAGGAGATATGCTCTTATCTTTCTTAAAGTTGTTTATCATATCATGTATATGTATTTCAGTTATACTTTCATGGATTAGTGTATTGTAACTCGTGTTTAATTTTTATCACATGCCCTGCGACTTGTGCAGTGGATGTCATTTCTTGGATATACCTTATGGTATCAAATGTAATCGTATCATTATTTATGAATTGATGGACTTATTAATCATGTTATACGTTGTCATATTTATATTTAATTTTAATTAATTTGTGAGTAATTCTTACGTTATGGAACCCCTGAGAAGTGTGTCCTTGTTGAGTTTACTTTATGATCATGTTTTGTGTTTCATTGTATTTGCTTCTGCATAATTATCGTCTTGAATGTAAACTTTAAAGAAAAAAAAATGTTGTGAACTTAGTTGTTACTTATAGGTTAATTTCTCTTGGGTTCCCTTGCGGGGTATTACACAACCATATAAAAAAATGCACAACTAGTTTAATACACATTCTTCTAATAAGTGTTTCGACTAATACCTATGGACCAATGTTTCAATAACTATGTGTTATGGTCACCAAAAGGGTTTTATAACTTCTATTCAATTAAGTATTCAATGGTTAATTAATGGGTGAAAAAATGAGAGACTATTGATACATCTGCAATTTTTAGTGGACTTTTAATTATCATATTTTAAGTATTTATAAAGATAGTGATTGGGAGGTTAGGTGTGCAAAAGTTCAGTGAGTATTGTTACATGGAAAACTACTAGATCATTTAGCTTATCATTTATTTCTTAATTCCTTACAAATAGACCATTTATTTCTAATGACATTTACATTCTGCATGTTGGAGAAGGGTTGTAGCATTTGAATGCATACACATGCATGCATTCAAATTAGAGAAAGGATGTCAGCATCAGCACATTAGTGTAAAAGGTTGTATATTCATAGAGATGGCCCCATCCATCATAGGAGATCAAATGAGGACTATAGAACAAGTTATCGACACTAAGTTTAATCTTTAAAATTTGACAATAGAGATGCTTTTGTAGACTAGTGACATGCTCAAAAAAGTTTTAAGGAACAAATGATAAGTCTAGCTAGGATGTATATTTAATAGTCAGTGGGAGGCAAAGGAAGGTAGAGCTTATTTTTATGTTCTTTTAAATGATCATGCGATTTTGCACGTGAGTAAAAAATAACAATGATATTTAAGCTCAATTGCATATGCTACTTGAATAAAATCATGTTAGTACAAGTCTATATCTATATAGAAGGTTTGTTCAATTTAAAACTATTGGAGCCACAAAAGATATTACACCATAAAAACTAATTTTTGTCTCTTCAAAATTAATTAGTAGCACGTGGGTCAATAATCTAGAAGAAGATTTTATGACACTTCTTCAGAGTTTGCCAGCATCATATTATGAGTTAGCTATAGCTTTGACACTTAAAGCTAATTTGGACTTGTAAAAAGTAGTTGTACCATTGTATCTATTAGGATTAGGTGTATTATGAACCACACATATCGTGTAATGTAACTTAATTGTTTATAAATGATTGATGGTATATGTATCTCAAAAACTCATGGAGTGGACAAATACAATGCCCATCTCTTGGTGAGGATACATATAATTATTTTATTAAGCTTGGAAGGCTTAAAAATATTATTTGTAATGAGACCTAAAATAAGAGGTTACATGATGAACCATTACGAATATCTTATATTACTTATTCATTATAAATACATCACTTAATGAATGTCCTCTTTTTACTTGATATATATCAATCTTATGTCTATTATAACTATTGTTTTATGACTCATTATAAATACATCAATAATTGAATGTCCTCGTTTTACTTGATATATATCAATCTTATGCCTGTTATAATTGTTGTTGGAGAATAGATGATAAACATTTTTGCAAAGAATATTTCATTTAATGTTTAACATTTTTTTAATAGAAGTATTATTAATTGTATCTTGTTTTGATTAAGTAAAAATAGAATTTGAAAGGACCTGAAACCTTGTACAAATAAACACCGAAAGATAGAACTATTTATTATGTTAATGATCCTTCATCGTACTATAGGCTTTAAATTAAATGTAGATATTTATTGATATTGTAGTTGTGTCTTGACTGTTAATAGATGTGCACAAAGTTTAAAACCATACAAAGGTAGTAAATTGTTTGACAAAATTAAAAAGTGTGATCTCATGAACCTAAGGATTGCATGATATCCAATAAAACGATGCATTTGAGAAGCTTTTTAGGCTTTTCAATAAACTGTCTCAAAAAAATAGTCTCACTAGATGCAACAGGTGATGACTAACCTAGATAATCCTAGCCCAAGAGAGCCAATTTGTGAAAGTGGATCCACTATTGTGCATTATCAATGCATTGTTGATATAAGATGAGATGGCTGCTACCATCAACTGGCTTAACTTTTAAGCCAGATTTCTTTTCAGGACCTATTTTAAACTCCATATAATTGCATTTGGGCCAAGCATCTATTTTAAAGTGGATATACTTGCATTTAGCTTAAACATTTGAACCAAACCATCTATTTTAAAGTGCATGTACTATCATTTAGGCCAAACATTTGAGCCAAATTAGTCTATGAGACCTGCTGTGAAAAGTGTAAATACCTTCATTAGATCATTGTTGTGGTGTTAGAAAAAATCAGTAAAATAAACTAAGACTGCTTACTTTTTAATACAAAATTTTTGACACATTTTATCTGTAAATTATAAATATATGTCAAAAAAATTTAGTTAAATTTCAAATTTCAAGTATATTGGAAAATTTTTAAAAAAAAATTTCATATACAATTTTAAGATTTTTTTGATTGATTAATAGCGGCTAGGGACTGCACCAGTAATTTTAATATTTTTCTTAAATGATCGCTATAAAAAATAAGTTATTGGCAGACACTATGACAAAGGAAGAGAGTCCTATGAGTCATAGCTTGCAAACTTTGCGAGTACAACAACTTGTCAATTTGATGAGTAATCTCTAATTTTTTGTTGGGCAAATTTTCACAATTTTAAGTTTTGCAATTTTATAGACAAAAAACAAACATGGGTAAAAATATCAGCACATGTAAAATGTGGCTAAATTGCGCATTCACATGTTTTTGCTATAAAACCATGCATTTCTCTCTTGAGATGTCAATTTTAAATTCAATAGATTTTGTAATTGAATTTTTTCAAACATATGTGTTTATTTAAAATATTTTAAGTACTTTTTAAGTTGTCAATTATTTGTCAGAATTTTTGAGGAGTTGAAAATTTTGGACTTTCTAAGTACTCTCCAAGTTCCAGCCTACAAACTATGGTATGAGTAAATCCATAAGGTCTTCAATAACTGTATTGTCAACAATCAGTACAAGAAGCATCTATTAATAAGAAACAATAGAAATATTCAGTCAAATATTTTTTACCAAAACAAAACTGAGCAACACAACTCTCACAAGTTTTACCAAGAACTCGGCTACCTCTGAAATCTCATTTTAATGTGCATGGCATTGCTAATAGTTGTGAGAGGGGGGTGAGGAGGGGTTCAAAATACATCCAGTGTAATGACAAAGTTCAAGTTGTAGGCACCTAATAGGTGTCGAGTCCAAATATTTTACAATTAAAAAAAAGATAGTTGTGAGTGTATTCAGGCATCACATTAAATTTTGTGTGGAATTGTTTCCTTTAACTATAACAGATTTCTATTGGCTTTTCTTATTTATCATACTACCTTGCTTTATTAATTCCCTGTTGTATTAATGGCCTTATTAGTCTTCTAGCCACATGCCATAATCCAATAGTTATCAATTTGCATAGTCCTAGAACAATGAGAATTCCCTTGCATGCCTGTCAAAATTTAATGCTGAAATAAATACAACCAAATCTATAACCTAGTCCAATTCAGCTACACTTAACTATCAGTACATTCATTGTCAATTAGTAAAACTATATTGTATTTTTTTTATTAAGGCTAAAATAAGGGAAGGATTCAGACCCAATTATAAAATAGTCTAGAAGGCGAACAAAATGAGTGTCATAAAGAAGAAACTGAAACCAACAAAATAAAATCCGTATAGACTAGCAAATTCTTTTGACAAGGCAATGAACTAGGAATGATTTTTGAAAGGAACCCAAAACCTTCAATAAAAACCAACCAAACATTTAAAACGGTTTGAATTCAAACCTCACCAAAGGACTGTAAATGCCTCTCAACATAACAAACATTTTGTGGAGGAAGAAGAATCTTAGGCCCAAGCATATTGCTTTCCAAGCTCTTCACATCAGAGTGCAACATTGCTTCATGGGGGTGTTTCTTAGTCCTTGAAATCCCATCTCTTGCTAGAAGTTGTGTATTTAACATTCTCTATTTTTAAAATTAAGCATGCTGAAAATTATGTTAATAACATTTTTGAGAGATGAAGAGCTCCAATTATTTTCAAAATGTCTTCAAACTAATATTTTTTTTGATACAAACACAGATTAGTTTTAATAAAATTTATTATAATTCTATATTTAATAGTCGTGATTTATTCACAGAAAATATGATTTTTGACAAATATTCCTCACTCACCTTTATACAATTCAAAACACCCTCAACAAAATTACATTAAGATGCTCCTATGAAAATAAATGTAAAGAACAATTAATATATATTATAAACTATCATCACGCTGCTAAAAAATATTAATATTTCCTATCCATATCCATTTGACCGTAAATGATATTTAATTGAAAATTTTGAAGTGAGCATCTAGATGGGGGAAAGTAGCTGCTTAGAAATTACTGAGACAATTAAATAGTCATTGGCGTTGTCTAACATGATGCTTGGATTGTTTAAACGCGTTTAGACTAAAGAATTTGCACATAAAAAGTTAAGAAATACAACAAATAAAAATGCGACTGCCTGTCGTGTCAATAAGCATAAAAAGATTTAGCAGGAGGGCACTGGAAATTACAACAATTGACCTTCCTGCATTCACGTTACTACAAAATGTCGGTTGCCATTTAAAAATTGGTATGTGTTAGGAGTTCAGAATAATTAAGCCGGTAGGCTTTCCCTGCGGGGAAGCTCGCGTACGGCTACACCAGAAATTTCTCACACCGTCTCACGCCGACAACTGGTTTCTCAAGCGGTTTTCACAAAAAAAAATTTCATACTTGTTTATGGTATTCGTTGCCCAGTTCATGGTTTTTTTCTCTACTGTCTGGTAAATTGTCATCCGAAAACCTCTCAGCTACCCCATAAACTCTGTCAGAACTTGGCATATTTCAAATCAAATTGAATTTCTTATATATACGCTATCACAACAAATCATGTGATCACATCAAATCTTGCAATCAAATCAAATCTTTCTATCAATTAACGCAGAACCATGTGATTATGTAGTACCGACCCTACAAAACATAGAGCAGGAAGCGACATACAAGGTGCTGGAGGCCATAAAGTCTGAGATGGAGTGGAGAAAATGATTTATGGGTGATCTTTGAGCAGGAGGCCCTCACGACCTGGTGTACGAGTACGACTCAAGCTAGGGGAATGAGATATTGTGGAAATGAGCCTCAGTTGGGTGGCAGATTCAATAAATAACCCTCCACTACAGTTATATAGATATTATTTTGGTTTTGTCCTGGAAATGGAAGCACCAGGCAAAGCAGATAGCTATTTTTCTCATGTTTTCCTATTCACTTGTTGTTGGCGTGCAATTTATGTGGAGGGGACTCGGGTGCAGGTAAGGCACTCCACCGCATTTTAAAAAAAAAATCCTTTGAAGTCCCAAAACCATTCTGGAGAGAATTTTTTATCCATTTTGAAAGAAGAAGAATGAACTAAGACTACGGGTTGTGCAGATGCCCAGAACTTACATTCGGTGTGAGAAAAGCCATTCAATCTTTAGGTTCATTTATTTAATAAATGAGAATTTGGAAATTGTTTTCTAAATGTTTATTTCATATTATTTTGAATTGTTCAATTTTTATGTCATTGTATTTAATATATGAGAAATTGGTTACTCTTTCATAAATGTTTGTTTCATATTATTTCAAATAGTTCAATTTTAGATCACTGTATTTAATAAATGGAAATTTGGTAATTATTTTATATTTGTTATAGGCTTAGAAAAAATGACTAGCAAATTATTTGAATTTAATATTTAAGTCTTGATAGTTTTATAAATTATATTTTATAAATTTTTGAAGTACTACTAAGATTCACTTTGTTTAAAAGTCTTTTGTAATTTTATTTTTTGATATAGATTTTTTCTAAATGTTTCCAGAAGATTGATTTTTGTCCGTTCAACTATAAGTTAAAACGTCACCAAGTTGGAGTACCTAAATAAATTATAATGAAAATTATACTAGCACTTGCGCCCAATGGAGGTGCAAGGGAATCACTGATAGGTATTTTAGTGGAAACTGTAAATGAAGTTTTACATTATATAAAGTAGTGTATAACAGTGTAGATTTACAAATGTCAGAAATAGAATAATAAGAAAAGAAGATTAGAACATTTATTTTTGTGGGAGCTTTCTAACATAATGTTGAGGTATACCTTGTTGGCCCACTTATGGTCCCCCAAATTAATCTTTTTTAAAATTAAGTTCTTCCCCTATTTATGACCAAGAAAACTAAAATTTGTGCACTTCCTTAATGATTTATCTCATAACCTTTTGTGAAGTTGATGTTTATAATATGTGGTAGTTGAAAGAATGTTAAACCAGTTCAGCAAGTTCAGAAAGTTCAATAGTTAAGAATCATGGTTCAAAGGTTCAGGTTAGCAGACATTGAAGTTGAACCATCGTACCTATTTTTGATTCAAAGTTCAAGGTTCAATAGGTTCGAAGGTGAAAGTTCAACACCAAGAGTTTAGAAGTCCAGATTGCGTAGGTTTAAAGTTCAAATGTTTAGCATTCAAATCTGCAAGGAGTAAAGTGTTGAACCATTGAACTTGAACCTTTATGAGAGTTCAAGATTCAAAGTTCAGAAATTTGAACAGTTCATAATCGTGGTTCAAAAGGTCATGTTAGAAGACATTGAACTTGAACCATCGTACCTATTTTGGGTTCAAAGTTCAAGGTTCAACGGGTTTGAAGGTGCATGTTCAACACCAAGAGTTCAAAAGTCTAGATTGCCTAGGTTCAAAGTTCAAATGTTCAGTATTCAAATATGCAAGGAGTAAAGTGTTGAACCATTGAACTTGAACCTTTACGAAAGTTCAAGGTTCAAAGTTTAGAAAGATCAACAATTCATAATCATGGTTCAAAGGTTCAGGTTAGCAGACATTGAACTTGAACCATCGTACCTATTTTGGGTTCAAAGTTCAAGGTTCAATAGGTTCGAAGGTGCAGATTCAACACCAAGAGTTCAGAAGTCCAGATTCCCTGGGTTCAAAATTCAAATGTTCAACATTGAAATCTGCAAGGAGTAAAGTGTTGGACCATTGAACTTGAACCTTTATGAAAGTTCAAGGTTCAAAGTACAAAAATCTCAACAGTTCAAAATCATGGTTCAAAGGTTCATGTTAGAAGACATTGAACTTGAATCACCATACCTTTTTTTGGTTCAAAGTTCAAGGTTCAACAGGTTTGAAGGTGCAAGTTCAAAATCAAGAGTTCAGAATTCTAGATTGCCTAGGTTAAAAGTTCAAATGTTCAGCATTCAAATCTGCATTAAGGAGTAAAGTGTTAAACTAGTGAACTTGAACCTTTAAGAAAGTTCAAGGTTCAAAGTTCAGAAAGTTCAACAGTTCAGAATCATGGTTCAAAGGTTAAGGTTAGA
Source organism: Thuja plicata (assembly GCA_018584345.1). Lineage (NCBI taxonomy): Eukaryota > Viridiplantae > Streptophyta > Pinopsida > Cupressales > Cupressaceae > Thuja > Thuja plicata. The sequence goes on from MU228438.1 coordinate 223,678, forward strand.
AAACATTGAACTTGAACCATCGTACCTATTTTTGGTTCAAAGTTTAAGGTTCAACATGTTCGAAGGTGCAGGTTCAAGACCAAGAGTTTAGAAGTCCAGATTGCCTATGTTCAAAGTTCAAATGTTCAGCATTCAAATCTTCAAGGAGTAAAGTGTTGAACCATTGAACTTGAACCTTTACAAAAGTTCAAGGTTCAAAGGTTTGAAAGTTGAATTAGAATTATAGAGAGACCACCAAAAGAAATGTGTTATCAGTGGGGTATTGCTTCACATAACCTACTATCAATTTACAATGGTAGTTTTGGGCCTATGAAATTCATCTCATTGATGAGAATGTATTGAATACTTATCATGTATTCTTGGAATTTTGTCAATATTTGGCCTTTTAGTTGTTTCATTTCTATTAAATTGGAATCTTTAGGGTTGCATGTATGGTTGATGTATGTATATTAAATGTTGCGATTCCTATTGGCGTGAGAACAAGAAGTGGATCCAATCCTTGTGGTTTGCAGTGCTGAAGTGCAGTCCTTATGCAACTTATTAGATACAATTTTCCAATTCCTATTGTTCCTTGTACAAGCATGCATAAAGTTTCAGTTGAGAAATTAGCTTTGGAGTGGTCTATAATGAGAGAAAGTACCAGTTGTTGCCGACGTGATAACATGTAATTTTGGTTGTACACATTTGGTGGGGGGTGAATATTTTGTTGACACATCTTCTTCCTATGAACAAATTGATTTGCAGTTTCATGCAATTGTGAAGGGACATTGTGGTCCTCCCAAATGCTACTAGTGTAGCTCATGACATTTGTTTGGTAGTTGTACCATAAACAATGTAGAATATTCTAGGTCTCTTTCTAGTTCACTATTTATGATTTCAGACTCAATGATTGTTGATGTTGCTTCGACATTGTCACTTTGAAGTGTACGTAGCATTCCTGAGATGTATGTAGTAGAATCAGGTAAGGGTCATACTTGATCTTGTATGCTAGTCCATTTTGAACATGACTTCTAGAAACGTAGCTATCATAATCCTTCCCATGTGTATTATGTCTATGAATTATGCCTACATGCAATTCTTGAATCCTATGTGGCAAAGAGTTTGCAATTTCTTTCCCATGTGTATTATGTCTATGAATTATGCCTACATGCAATTCTTGAATCCTATGTGGCAAAGAGTTTGCAATTTCTTTTATATCTTGGGGGAAGGTGATTATGTGACCACTATATTTGTATTGTCCACCATGGGCATGAGTGACTTGTAATATTGGATTAACACATGAAATGAACATCTCTTCTACTTGTTATAATAGATGTCTTGATTAAGAGGCAAAAGAACAATTTAAAGTTTTTCTCTAAGTATATATATGTAAAAATGTATTCTTGAATAGCTCTTATAAGATCCATGATATGAGAATTTTTAAGAGAAGAAATCATATGTTTAGGAGAAAAATGGTTATGAGAATCTATATTGTACAAATAAGATTCCACCTAAAGATCCTCCCTCAAGTTTCACATTGCTAAAACATTCCTCCACGTACCCATTGCAATTGCTAGTAGGTAACAATTATGAGTGTTCATTTATTATTCTAAATTAGCCCCCCCCCGTTTTTTTTAATCTTATCTTTATATTTCCTCCTTAGTTTTTCCTTGGCTTAACCTCCCATTTGAGTGCTTTGGTTAGTCCTATTCTACATCTTTATTTCTTTTAAATTAAACTTTAATCTTTCTTTGGTTATTTGTATCTTTATTTTTTTGTTAGTTTTTCATTTTCTAATATTTATTTTCCTTCTATTTTTATCGAGTTTGACTAAGTCAATTTCTTCCTTTTTTCAAATTTTAGTTGATTAAGGTAAATTAGTATGATTTTAGTCATTGCTTTTGTTTTATTTTTTCATCTTTGTATTTATTTATTTTCTTTCTTGAATTATACAATCTTTATTCAATATATGGTTGGTTTATTTATGTATTCATTTTAATAATTTGTTATAGTAATATATTGAGTTAATTGTTAATATATAAATTGTCTTATATTATACATAAAATTATATATAAAATTAATAAGTTAGTATATTAACTTTTTTTCTCGTTTAATATTTTTGTTATATATTATTTTTTTATTCACAAAAGTAACAAATTGCAAAAATAAGGGGAAAGAAACATATTAAAAAATTATATTTTATCCTCTACCTTCCACATACTCTAATACATATACATCAATACATAATTAAAAAAATTTAAACCTTTTTAAATACAACTATACTAAACTAAAAATATTTTATATTAAATAATACAATTTATTAATTAATTTTAATTTTAATAATTTATTAAAAAAAATTGACATTAAATATCTAATATTATTTGTATTATATGCACTTGCCCCAAAATCAGAATGCACATACACCTAGCAATAATATAAATAATTAGATTTAAAGATGTTCTTATAAAGAAGTACACTTTGCAATTAAAATAATCAATATAATTTTAATTTTAGTATTCTTAATTATTATATATATATATATATATATATATATATATATATATATATATTATTAAAATCTAGAATATATTATTATTAAAAAATTCATTTATTGAATTAATTATTAACTTATTTTTGAATCTTATAAAACTATAAAATATATGTACTATATTTTATTTAAAATTATAATATATATTTAATTTTGTGATGAATTTGATTATTAATATTTTTATTTATTATAAATTTTAAATCTAATTCGAAGTAACTGTCAAATAAATATTATTTATAAATAAATAAATAAATTTAACAAGTAAATATTTGTATGATTATTCACAACTCGTGCTAAGATCTCATCCATCTACATTCTTTGTATATATAAAAAAAAAAAAAAAGACTTCATAAATATAAAACGTATATATGTCTTCTCATCTTCAAAAGTGCTAACACTTTTCCTACATAAAATCCCAAATGTTAAAACATTTTCTTAAAAACAGATAAGGCCTTACTTAACAGGGATTGCAATTATACCTTTAAAAATTAAAAAAACACTAATGTATAGATTCCCGCATAATAATTTCTCATTGAGAATTAGTTTGATTGTCTCAGTTCAAAGTTTTACCTTGAATCATATTCAATTTTCAGCTTCTACGGCTCAATTCAATCTTAATATTGTTTTGTGCTGGCTATATGTACAACTTTAGGGCATCCTCTCAAAATCATTCGACTCATCTTTCCTCTTCCATCTCACAATTCAATTCACTCTGAATAGAATTTGCGCGAACCCAATTAGGGTTCTTCATCGCGTAGCAGTAAACATGGTATCCATCTCTATTCAGGATCTTAAATCACCGCTCTTTTCCACAGCCTGTGCAATGAAGAAACTCATCCAAGTGAAAATTAAAACAATGAAGTCATTGCCTCCATCACACAAAAACCACGTAGACAGGTTAAAAACCACACCCGCAAACCAACCAACGGTTTGGGTGTGAGACTGGTTTAGAGAGTGAGAAATTTAAAGTTGTGTACGGTACCGAGCTCACTCGGGAGGAAAAGCCTATCGGCTTAATTAGAGATTATGGCATATCTTTTGGTGGACATTTTAAGAGGGATAATTATAAATAATATTAATTATTACTTGGTGGAGAAGAGGGGTATTAAAATATGATCTTCTACTTCTATGAAATGCAAGCAGTTTCTTCATTTCAACATCTCATATTTTATACGTCAAAAAATTGTCAAAACATTTTGGGCACTTATTTTATTTTCGATCTAGACTTTAGAGATACTTTACTAAAACTTAAAGAAGTTGGATTATTGTTCATTGGACTATGAGTTAAACCATCACCAAGTTGAAGAGCCTACATTAATTATTTTGTAAATCATATTAATTTTTTTTTGTTCATATGTTATGACTCTAACTTAAGCAGCGTGGATGTTGACAAAGGTCATGGTAACATTGACCATTGTCTTTTCTTAAAGTCTCTAAATCTTTATGTTTTGATAAATTAATTTTAATTGGCAACAATTGTCTTTGTTACTTCAATCCTTTCAAGTTGTATTTCTTGATCAAATTTATATTTCAATTTGTAGACACTTCAAATGTTTCCTCTGACATGCTCCATGACAGAGGGTTGAGATTATGCAAATTGGATGGAGAGATGCCAAAATCAAAACTAACCAACCAGAACTAAAGAAAAAATTGAATCAACAAATTATTTCTTGTCTCTTATTTCATTATAAAATAGTTGTATTTATATATGTTAATGAAGGCACTGATTCTGTGATTTCATATATGGTTGTTCCTAGCACCCCTAGCTTTCATGGCATTCCACACTCAAAAAATGCGAGTAAGAAGTAAGTTGAATGATCTATCGTCCATGCCTAGGATTAGAGATGAGCCATCATGAGTTGAAATCCCATGGCCGCCCACTTCTACATCAAATTTTTATCACGTGTTAAATGAGTACACTACTAAGGGATTATTTGACATGGAATTTATCACTCTTTTCCAAAATGGAAATACACCACCCATGTAACCTTGGGCCAGGGAAGTGCAACTTCATAATATAACTTACATCTTATGTAATTTCATGATAACAAATTTGGGAAACATCAATGCTTTAGATACTTCCATCTAAACGTTATGATTCATCATCATAGCCAATCTCTTGTGACTGTATTCATTAAATAAAAAGTAGAAGACAATATAATAACCACCATTGGAGACATTTGGTCCCACTTAACCTACCTGCCAAACAATCAATTAGCAGAAGAACTGATCCATTTTGGCTCTACCTTACAAGGGACAAACTCATATTGGAATAGGTGTCACACTGATCTAACAAATATGATCACCCAAAGAGGTTCTCCAACATTCTTCTTCACAATAAGTGCAACTAACACAAAGTTCCCTAATCTACACATTCTTCTAGCACCAAGTGATACATCTTCATTACACGCAAATAAACAACACACATATAGCTTGATTAGAAACCCCCACACAACATCACTATATCTACATCAACAGTTCATAATATTTTGTGAAGAGGTCATTGAGAAGTTCATGGATGCAGCTAATTATAGGTATCGATATGAATGATAAAGTTGAGGTTCTACAAATATAAATGGATTCACTTGGATTATAAATGTATCGAACATGGATGCACTATACTAGGAAAACATTATCGAGGTAAATAGAGAAAAATAATTCTTTGAAAATATGTCATTTCTTGGAACCCTCACTCTAAACCTAAAATAGGAAACTTGATACATACAATTCCTACATATGATACATGTCTGCTAAACATGTATGAAATATTTGCCACAAATCCTTACATTGATTATGAAGAATTGCTTCATCGTGTACAAAGACACACCAAATGTATTGAGAGGACTTACCTATGTAAGAAAGGGAAACATGTAGAATGTAGATATAAAGCTCCTTGAAAAGAATGTGAAGAATCAAAATTACTATGTGATGAGTTAGGACACAAATCCTTCAAATGATCTAAAAATGATGCTAGGTTGAACATCCATAACCCATATATTCTCTCCATATGGAGAGATAGTATAGTTTTCCAACTTGTCACCTTGCGACTTCTTACTCTCAAATTCATTTCCAAGTATGTGTCCAAAGTTGAAAAATTTAGAGAGTTGTGTTAATATGTTGGCAAGAATTTGTTCAGATGCAAATCTAGAAGACCACGCCATAAAAGCATAGAAAAAGTTCCATGGCCAAGATTGTTGTAGAAAGAGATATAAGTGCATAAGAAACATGTCATATGCTACAAATATTACCTCTCAATATTTTCTATCACCAATTTATATCACTGAATGTGGGTATAAAAGTGTTCCACCGCCTCAAAAAAATAGTCAATGGCATTGAGATACAATCTAGCTACATACAATCCTACTTGCATCATCCAACTCACTTAGGACCAATTACACTAATCAAGTCAACAAGATATTATGTATCCCTTTATCTCTAAGCCCCAAGGATTACTAACATATGTTACAATTGAATTTGATAACTACAATGGTCCACCTTGGGATGAAAGAAACCCAAAAACTATTCCAATACAAAAGATAACCCAAGGCAGGCATATATATAGATATCGCTAACCATCGCATGGTCTATCACTATACACAAATGACAAGCGCTAACACTAGATAGAGCCATAATTGACATAGGTAAAACTGTAAGGAAATGTCTCACCTTTACAGTAGTCTCCATAGTCAAATCCCTACAAGGCCTTTGAATAGAGCCCACCTTCTCTTTGGATCGCTATTAAAAAGAATCCGTACAACGTTATTAGAAAGAAAGAAGAAGCTCAACTGGAATTGATCTCACAAAAATCTCAAGTATGTAAATTTACGTATACACCCACTTTTTAAGCAATATAGTGTAAATTATTCCCTTTATTTCATGAATTGTTTTATTGCGTATCAATTATAGTTATTTCTCTTCCATAGGTTCACACTTGTTGACCAAGAAGAGGAAACAAACAAGATTAATATTTACAAATACAACATTTTTAATGTGTTTCTATACATTTCAATGCCATATTTTATTAAGATAACCTACAATAACTTTAATTCATACAAAATAGATGGTACTATGTACAAGACTTACTTCTATAATGCTACATATTTGTAGACCATCACTTTTATACACTTCTTTATATTATCTAAATCTTCATTTATGCTTTCAAATAAAAAACCTATCGGCGTATCCCTTGCACCTCCTTTGGGTGCAAGTGCTAGTTTGTAACTTCTAAGTAATGGGTGTGTGCACCAAGTGGTGGACCAAATAAGGGGGTATAAGTGGGCACATTTTTTCTGAAATCGGGTAAACCTGATCTTGGAATAGGCGTTTGAGGGTCATGCACTCAAAATAAGAAGATGTGTAAAAAATAAAAATTGTAGTACTCTGAATCTAGTTTCTAAAACACTAATTTGTTTTAAAAACCGATAATATTAAGAGGGTCAAATCTTGCATGCATGAAAATATGTTCCTGATTTTTTTGGAAAAACATAACATAGTTGTTTCCGTGCGTGGTACAAACTATATAGTTATATTCAGTATTTTTTAAATCCCTTTGGTAGGGTGGTAGGTAAGAGTGAGATCTAGAAGTTGTGTATTTTTTGTAATTTTTTGATAAGTACTTTTTTTTCTATGATTTTTTGAAGTGATTGCATCATGAACATTTGGTACCTGTTCATGCGCTCTATGCATAACTTGCATCAAAATAATCAAAAATGAATTTTTTTTTTTTTAAAAGTGTATAGAATAAAGTGTAGAACAATAATAATTTGATTAAGTATATCAAAAGTTATTAAAAGAATGGTAGACATATGTCTGTGAGGACAATCAAGACACTAGTAAAGAAAATTAAAGTTTACTATGCTAATGTTGTCCAAAAATAGAAAAAATTATATGGTTAGAAAGCTAAGAAGACGTATGCGATTATGGTGAAAATTATAAAGATACCCAGTTGACAAATTGCAAACCTGATGAAGATAAAGTTGAGAATTCATCTTACAAGATGAAAAAATGTCTAAAAGAACAAAAATGGAGGGAAAATGAGCCTCCAAGCCTTTGGGTCATTTTCCAAAGCTCTTCCCAAGCCATAACTTGATCGGGTTTCTAAATTTCAAATAACCCGATCAGGTTATGAAAAGCAAAAAGTACTTCAAAACTTGATCGGGTTTTGAAGAAGTAAAACTTTCTCCATAACCCAAGCGGGTTTTGAAGAAACCAAAATAGGCTTTGCTCTAAAAGCCATAACTTCCACATATGGAGTCCAATTAACTCCGTTCAAAATCCATTGGAAAGATATTAAGATGATCTAACACATTATTAACCTATGATCATCTTTATGCATTGACATTTCTTTTTCCATCCATTTGAATCAAGTAAGGTATAAAATAGGCACTCATTATTGCCCATACATGCAACGTATACGAAAACCAGTACTCTCTCTCTCTCACATTATTGCCCATACATGAAACATATGGGAAAATTAATATTCTTTCTCTCTCTCTCTCTCTCTATGAGAGAGAGAGAGAGCATAATGATTTTCCTATACGTTGCATGTATGGGCAATAATGAGTGCCTATTTTATACCTTACGTGATTCAAATGGATGGAAAAAAATGTTGATTCCTAAAGATGATCATAGGTTAATAATGTGTTAGATCATCTCAATATATTTCCAACACTTTTTGAATGGAGTCAATCAGACTCCATATGTGGAAGTTATGGCTTCCAGAGTAAAGCCTATTTTAGTTTCTTCAAAACCCACTTGGGTTACGGAGAAAGTTTTACTTCTTCAAAACCCGATTGGGTTTTGAAGTAGTTTTTTCTTTTCAAAACCCGATTGGGTTTTGAAGTGATTTTTTCTTTTCAAAACCCGACCGGGTTTTGAAGTACTTTTTTCTTTTCAAAACCTGATTGGGTTATGGCTCGGTTACCGAGGCTAGAACAATTTCAAAGTTTCAATAACCCGATCAGGTTATATGAAATTTAAATTTTTTTTAAAGATGTGTCCACTTTTTTGGTCCACAACTTGGTGCACACACCCTAATTTAGAGATTAATTAGCTTCCCTTTTGAGGTTTCTTGCGACCAGAAAATGTGTCTCACATCTGCGAACCATTTTGCAAATCATCTTCAGTCGTCGATTATCATCACCATTTACCATCTTTAGTTAGTGGTTTTGTCATTCAACCTTTCACATCATCTAAAACACATATCGTACAGGACTTCACCTATTTATTTCTCTTTGTTTATAATTACTTGATGGTTATCAATTGACGTCTGACAAGGTGAGCTGTGCAAATAGTTTGGATCACCAATCTCTGAATTCTCCCATCTAATCTCATGATGGGAGAAATCTTATAGTAATCTTGTCCACTCTTATTTGTGTAAGAAAAAAGTATGCGGTGAACAATGAGCCAAATGTTGTCTTAAATATCTTTCTTCTCTAAATTGTTAGGGATGAGGTGTCTCAACCTTGTATATTTTCTTACATTTAATATTACTTGTTTTATAATTAATTGTTTACAAATAATGTGTTTAATTTTGATATCCGTTCTGTCATTTAGTTGAGTGGACATGTTGTGTTTTCACTCCACTTGGAAGATGACAAGGATGATCAAACTTGGTCTAGATGGATCTAGGCATCCCATTCTGTGGTAGAGGTTATTAGCCAAATGTCAACACTTTGGACAATGTGTAAGGTAATTACGACTTAAACGGTTATGACAGATTCCTATGACGGTCATTAATATTTGTAAGAGCTAATTGTGAAAGATTCGATGATGGGTGAAGACATGCAAGACATGTCGCAACTGATCATGTTGAGTACTGTACACTCTTCTGCAATTCGTGGGGTTTAGGGTTCCTATTTTTCTAGAGAATGGTAAACCCTAATATGGTTATCTTTAGAAGTTTCCCTAAAAAGGGAAGCGCATGATATAAGCATTTTTTTGGGTTGCAAATCGAAGAGTGAAGTTAATGTATTTTTGGAATGTTGTTATGCTGCCAGATTTGTCTTCAAGTGTCGATTATCTCCTGAAAAAACTTGCTTTGTAAGTGTATTGTAAACAACAATAGTTTTGATTAATACATTGTGCAGGTTTTGGAGTGCTGGGGTTTTTTACCGAAAGGTTTTCCCCAGGGTAAATCATTGTGTCATTCTCATTTTTCTATGTATGCATGTTATTGTATTATCATTCTATAATTGATAAGGGTTAAATCTGAATTTGCACGATCCTCTTCTTGGGAGTTTAGCGTAGGGAACTATTTTACACACACTTAGTTTCCTTTCATAAATGTCATCAAAATCTCAAATCCACATTTATAAAGTTGCAAGCAGGCTACTGCTCAAGGTTTAGATATTTTTTGGGGTTTGTTTCGGAAGAAACTATTTTGTGTATTTTCAGTTACTAGAGGTCTTTGATTTTTAGGATTTTTTATTTGGACTTTTGTATCCGATGAGGGGGTGTATTAGATGAAGTGTCCAATGTAAATTATATTCTTATATTGTTATAAATATAGATATCTTTATCTCCTTTGAACCACCAAGTTTGATTAAATCAAATGTTTTTCTATAAGGTCTAATCTGCAAATGATGTTTCCATTGTTCTAAGAGTATATGTTATTACTACTATCTTCTTTTAAGTACATGCACATGCATCCTTTGGTTCTAAGGAATGGCGAAGCGATTTTATTTGCAACTATTATATATCTATATATAATATTCTGAGTTCAAAATATCCAATTCTCTATTGTTATCTGAATATCTTATGTATAAGAGATGTCCAATGATGCCCCTTCCTAGACTTGGTGTGGATGTAGAAATACCCGAACAGCTCTGTTTCAACCAACAATTCCTTCTAATAAATAGCATTTATTTTAGTATGAAATTCTGAAACTTGGTTCCAAATAAGAATCTGATTTGAACTCCAATCTATATGAATATGCGTTTCAGCCAGCCCTCTTTCTTCCTTTGTTTACTCCATGATCTCTTACAACACTTTGAAGTTACTAATAACTCCTACAGTTGTTTGCCCTTATTATAATTGTCTTGCTCAATGCTCCTGAATATCTCTATGTTTCTCTTACGACTCATCATGGAATAATTTCCCTTGAAATAGTAATATATATAATAATCTTCATCTATTTGTATAGGGGAGAACCAAATTTTAATTCAAGTGATACCTCGAGTGATGGTCGGTCTTAATTAATGTATAGCCATCTCTGAGATGTGTACCTCTTATACAGATCTTGTGATGCCGTTTTTGTATGACAATCGTGCATCTATGACTTTATAAGTGTGGCTCAATCTGAGCGCTTAGTTTTGTCTTAATATTAGGATGATCAGTCTGTTATAATTATAATCCTACGATCCTTTCGGTGTAAGTCTATTCTATTATGTATCTCTCATTCTTATTCCTTATGTAACTCATGTTCAGATATATAATGGCTCATAACATATGTTGTGTCAATTCCCTCTCCTAGCCCTACGTTCAGGTTGATATCAATGTTTCCTTGTTCGATTAACAGACTAAACCATTGATTCATTGCTTGCGAATATATTATCACAGGGGATTTTCATGAAAACATTTCTGGAATATCATTACTATTCCAACGGTTCACGCGATGCACTTCCTATCCCGGGTGTATGCAGATGATCACAACTTTGCTTCAAATGAAAATCCATGACTATTCCCAGGTTTGTGGTTAGACCTGGTTGGCATTTTGACTACCTTTCCAAAACCACCGCTGTACGTGGTTCCATATCTTCTTCTGTGGTAACGTCCTCATTATATATATTATTTCCTGAATTAATACTCGTTTACTATTCTCTTTTCCCGTAAAATTCTATTTCACTGGCCAAATTTTTGTTCATGTTTAGGCTGTGACGTCTGTGCAATTGCTTGGTATTTCTCCTCAAGAATGAATTCTTGAATTCCCCATATCTCTCCTCCGTAAATGCTTGCTCTCCTCTTATACCTTTCCCAGAAGTCTGGAGTCTTACCAGAATGGCGTAACCTAGCGGTTGATCCTCAAAGTTTTGTGACTTTTTATTATGTTTTTGTTTAATAATCAATTAATGTATATGAATTGAATGGTAGGGGAGCCATCTTAGGTATATGTCTTATATTTTATTTTATTAATAATATATATTATATTATTAATAATATTTTATATGATATCAAGAATAGTTTATTATATATAATTTGTTTATTTATCTATTTATTTATATTCAATATTATTATTTAATTTTCATTTAGAACTATATTCTATTAATTTATGTTTTATATTAATTTTTATAATAATGATAATTTTTAATTATCATTTATTTTATCTTTATTTATTATTATTTTTTTAAAATATTATAATTACATTATTTACTTGTTATATTTCAATATCATTATTTATCTATTATATTTTGATTTTGTTATTTGTTTATTATTGAGTCTTATAAAGATATAATTAGGATTTTCAAACGACCAAACGAGAGGAATATGACATATTCATTATTTAATTAATGAAGAAGGATGTAGTACCGACAAGTGATGAAGATCACATGTACGACATAGAAGACATGTTAAAAAAGGGGAGCAATAGGTGTCTACAATTCATATATATTACACTTATATAGGAGTTTAATCTCCCAGTTTATAGGAACTACTCCCTAATTATACGAGTTGTTCTACCAATCCACCTACCTATAATCTCTCGTATAACTAATAATATATATTATTTAATAGACCACACAATACAAGGTAAGAGTATGGACATACACATCTGCTCATGGATCCAAGGATAGGGACTAATGCATCTATCCAAGGTCTTACATTAAGTTTGGATAGGGACAAACACATATATCCAACATTAGTCATGATTAGGGACACACATATTCTCACAAAAATTATGATTAGGGACAAACACATCCAATCATAATCACCAACTTATTTGACTGAGGGCAAACCCTTCCAATCACTTACACCATCTTGTGAATGGGGACAAACACATCCATTCACATACAACCAAGAAATGTGATTGGGGACATATACATCCAACCACAACTTACATGGATTGAGAACCAAGTCCTTGTTGTCACATATGGAACCACCATTGTAGATCATTCCCACTTTGATCACAAATGATATAAGATGGTTGTCGCTGCAACGTGGAAACCGACCTTGGTTTTAGTCATTTTGGCACAAATAGTTTTGTCACTAAAACTATTTCGCAACCTCATCGCTAGTGATTAAGGAGAGGTCGCAAAATTTCCTCCAGCCTCCTATGCCTCTATCCTTCCGTCATTTTGCTACTTAGGAAATATGGCTTTCAAGGCCCATTACATCAATTACAAGGAAATAATATATCCCATTCGTAATGTGAAATCTCTACAAGGAGTGTCAAGTACCACCAATCATGCACTCCAATTACAACTAAGAGAAATTTTGTTTCTATCATTTTTAAGCCAATAGGCTTTTCCTCCCGAGTGAGCTCGGTATCGTACACAACTTTAATTGCCTCACACTCAAAACTAGTCTCACGCCTAAACCGCCGATTGTTTTGGGGGTTTGTCTAGTGCGGTTTGTATACCTGTTTGACACAGTTTTTGCGTGACATGGTCTTTTCTATGGTCTTTTGTCTCATTCAAGGACAACCTGCTCTCTGTCATATTGTTCCACATCTCCATCATTTCAATAGTCCCAATGTTCGAGAAGAACAACATGAATCTTGTGTTCTCCCAATTTCCCATTTCATATGGATCACCAAAATATCTGTCAGTTGACATTTTGAAATCTGCATCTGTCAAAAATCTCTAAAATGGGTTTCTGAACCACAATATGTCTGAATGTTGTGCAAAAAAAGAGCTTTAAGAAGCTAATTGAAAAATTCAAATTGCGAAAGTCCAAATACAACAATAAATCTAATGATTAAAAAAGAAAAGAAATAGAACTCGTGAAAAATAGAAAATGGTAGCCTCTGCGTAGCACATTGATGAGGAAGAGGATTTTAGAGCGCGTCATCTTCAAGTAATCCTCCGACATGAAAAAACTCTCACCTGAGAAATCAACTCCTGGTGTCTTCAATCGATAGCAGTGAGGATGGATTTGTGTGCAAACGTTGAATGCGGGTATGTGTAATAAGATGAGGGGCCAAAAAGTGGCGATGTGAAAAAAATCCACTTTTCACTCATCCAAAAGTGCATGAAAATGTTTGTTGAGTTTTTAGTAGGCCTGGGTGCCAATTTACCTAGGCAAACCTGACACAAAAGAACACGCCTGATTGGGTACCTGATTTTTTTTGGGTACCTAATTTTTTTGGGTACCCGAAACCTATGGCATAAATAAAAATCCGCGAGTCATTTTTCTTATTTCTTTCATTTCTCGTGGATTGAAAATGGCTAGGTTTATCTCATACATGATTATTTCGGGTACCTGATTACTCAAACATCAAATTCGTCTTCGCGGTATATATGGTAAGTGAATTCACAGAGTATTTTGACGTATTTCTTTCATTTTTATGTTAAATGAAGTTTTTTTTTGTTGAAATAGGGATTTGTATTGATTTTTTTAATAATATATTGTAACAAATGAAAAAAATGTGATTGATGAAATGTGTGGCGTTTATGTAAAGGGGTAAGGAGATTGTTTATTAATTGTTGTTTGATTTGCTTAGAATGTATTGAGTTCCTTAACCTTACTTTACATTTAATTAAATTGGATTGATTAAGTATTGCAATTGTGATTAAGAAGAAGATAAGATGCTCCTTTTTCTATCCTCAAATGCACAAATGGAAGATCCAAGTTGATCAACCCAAAAGAAGGGCTAATGCACAAATTAATCAACTATTTGGAAAAGAGAATAACAAGAAGGATATCTTAAATTCTGTAAGTTGATTAAATAAGTATGTTTGATTATGGTAATTGAAAAGGATAGGAAGAAGAACTAAACTTACAAAGTTGCATATCAAAGAATGTTGTTTTATGAGGTCTGTAGACTATTTCTGGAAAATCTGACAGTTGATCCCAAACCAGAACGCAGAAATGAATAAAACCCATAAATGTTTTTTCTGTTCCAATGTCATCTTATGAAAAAGGTTGACCTTGACCAAAAAATGTCAACCCTGACCCAATAATGTCTACCCTGACCTACACAGGTCTGATAGAGAATCTGTTTGCGCCGTCTAAAAGAAAGTCGAAAAGGGTATCCAGATCTGGTCTCAAAACTACAATCTTGAACCTGTACCTGCAAGAAAAAGAGGATTGTTTGTTGTGGGGGAGGGGTTTGCCTTAGTCAAACCTCAATTTAGGAATTAACCTTGAAATTAATAAAGTACAAAATGCTAGCAAGTAGTAGAATTGAATCTAATAATGAAGCTATGATATTCAATAGATATGTAATTGTAATTCAAATGTATTTAAGTATGAAAGCATGAAAGCATGAAATCAATAGAAACCATAAACCTCTATGATTGTATGCTTGAAATCCACCTTGAAGAGATGATGAAAGAGTCTTGAGGATGCACAAAGGATCTTGAAGGAAGATCACACCGCCATGATGGCTAGATCTAGGGTTTGAATGATGAATCTTGAATGCTTGAACCAAATCCATTCAAAGGCTTGAAAGCTTGAATCCTTGATCTTCAATGGAGAACTTGAATGCTTGAGAGGAAGACTTGAACACCTTGAAAGCTTGGAAATATGTAGAACAATGGATGCTTGAAACTTCTACTTTTTTCTCAATATCGCTTAGTTGATGGTTTTTGTAATGCTTAGAGAAAATGAGAGAGAAAGCTTCCCTTTTATATGAAACTAGAGAAAAATATTCTTAAGAGGCCGACATAAGATAATTAAATTCCAATTAGACCCATGCCCCTAGAAAAGGACCTATATTAAATATAATTTAGGAATCAACGCTTCAGAACTTGAAACAGCCAACCTGGAAGCGGGAAAACTAAATTTTGGATGACCCCCGGCAGCCGACAAGCTTTCAGTTTTGAAATGGGGACCCTAGTCAAGGTCAAGGTCGACCCTGACCTAGGTCAGGGTCGAGGTCAACCTTGACCCAGGGGGTCAGAACCCCCTGGAAAATATGCCAGGTGGGGTAGAAGGTGCCCGGAGAGGCCCAATCAGGGTCCTAAATAGGCACAGAAGTAGAGAATGATGCAGAAATGGGAGGATGATATGATGGAGGTCAAAAAAATCCCCTAAGGAGGGCTAAATTTTCTTAACATGGAAGTGCTTCCATTTTAAGATGATACATTAAGCCCCCACTTTAGCGGGAGTACAAAAATTGAATGTGCTCACGGTAAAGTTAGAAGAATATCACTAAGTCAAAGACATGAGTTCTTAGACAAAGGATTCTAACTCAACATTCATACATAAAGATATGGAATATAAACAGATATTAATCA
>MU228438.1:246377-271665 GCA_018584345.1 Thuja plicata
GAAAAGAATTCATAAAATATGGACACTATAGTTATATCATACATTGAGTGAAAATAGATCTTACTAAAAATAGTTCTTACTAAAAATAAGTATCATACTTTGACAAAAGACAAATATCATTATGCATTAACAACAAACATTAATGATGAACATCAAGGAAAACTTTAGTGGTGAATATTTGCCATTTGGGGATTCTCTCATGTCCGCAACCTGAGTTTTGGTGAATATAATGTGTTAATCAGGTTGTCCTTGTCGCCTAGACTTTATAAATATTGGGTCAAATGCCCAGGCCCATCTCCTATTGGTTTATGTATTTTTATCCTTTTCTATCACAATATTGCCAATCAAATTAATTGTTGGACACTATAAATTGAAACATTTCACCTACAATTTCGAAAGCTTGTTGTAATTGACAACCATATTCGCCAATATGTGGTTGATATTTAAGGTTAGGGTACAGGTTACATCACATGTGTCTCTATTTCAGAGACTTTCAATGAAAATTTATGACTTTGAAAACTTTGTTATGAAATAGATTTGACGTGTGTCTCTATTTTAGAGATTTTTGGGGGGATCTTTGTGTCCTTTTAAACCTTGGCCCGAAATAGAATTCCTGCTATCCATCTGGGATCATCCAATGGTTATAAAAAGTAGGGTTGGTTCCTGCCCCTAGACCCTATCTTGGGGGCGCTACCCCTGAACCCCCATCGAATAATAATGGTTTCTCGGTATGGGTGCCTATCACTGTGATTTTTTTCAATAATGAAAGATTCGCCAAGATTTTATAGAATTTCCATATAATTGAAAAAAAATCACCAGTACAAATAATATTTTTTCTTTTCAAATTAAAATTTTTTGCCAACAATATTAAATTTGTCCCCCCCCCCAAAAANTTAAATTTGCCCCCCCCCCCAAAAAAAAAATAAAAAATAAAAAAATGGAGGATTTGCCAGTATTTTACACCTTTTCCCAAAAGGGGGTTTCTTAAAGTTTTCCCTGATGAACATCCAAAGGGAAGGAACTAGAAAATCTTTGTGAGTAGAAGATCTAATTATTTCAGGCCAGCCTTGCTCTAATTTTGCCTCTATTTGTTTTTATAGAGTACAAAAAGAATCATTTCCATGTTTGTTCAGAGCTTTATGGACATAATTGTGGTATGGACAAAAACACTATGATAACTGAGTTATAAGAGCCATTGTAGGAAAAATAGCTCACAATTTTGATAACATGTATTGGTTCAAGTATTGCCCTCACTATTTTGATAAGATGTATGAATGCACAATGATTTATAAAGGAACCAATGACAAATGATCTATTTGTAGGGAGAAATGTAGAGTTTAATGACCATTTCCATATGTAAAGACCAAGAATAGAGCATAGAAGATGTTGTTGTCATGAAAGATCAAATTAGACCAATCAAATATGAAGACAATGATTGTAGAACAAGTATTGACCAAGTTATAGACAACTTCCCTTTAAATAGATAGTTTTAATATCTTTATCTTTTTCCAATAATTTCTAGGACAAAAGTATTGAACAAGTTATGGACAACTTCCCGGTAATGGCTAAATAACCAACTAAAACGTAAAAGATATAAAGGGAGTTTGAAAAAAATACTAACTGTCCCCCTTGGTAAGATATACTTTTTAGTTTGTTGTTTAGACGTTGCCCAACTTCCCTTAATTAAATCTGTACATTTAATATCCTTTTTTCGTTTTCTAATAATTTCTAGAACAAAAGTATTGACCAACAACCTTCCTTTAAGTAGGTTCTTTTCTTTAACCAATAATTTCTAAAACAAAAGTATTGATAGAGTTGTAGACAACTTCCCTTAAGTAGGTACCTTGTACTTTTTCCAATACTTTCTATAACAAAAGTATTAACTCATTTATAAACAACTTCTCTTTAAATTAATAATTTCTTAAAAAAAAATATTGACAACTCCCCTCACTTTGCTTTGCTTGTTTCTTTCAACCCAAATTTAAGATTTCTAGAACCCGCTTCTTTGACCAAAAATTTTCTGTAGATCAATTTTTTTATTTTAAATATGAAATTAAAAATGTTTATAATAAAATTAAATTTTAAAGATTTTTTATTTAATTATTAAATTTAAAAAGCGATCTTATCAGACACCTTTTTATACCTGCGTAGACATTTCTGCAGTCGGGCCCCATATTTTATTTCCGTGTTTGGTTGTCTGTATTCACCTTTCATTTGCGAAGGTATATCCGAAAGGAGGATAAAGCCTGATTTTTTCAGCCATGATTGTTACATTTGTAATATGGTGCAGGTGTTATTCAAACTTTCAAACACTAGAAGTGGGCCTGCCTGCCTGTCGCGTCCTTATGACATAATAAAAATTGGTCCACAGAATTATTTTAGTGGGATATGATTTGGGGTCTTCAAGGAAATTGTGCTTTGATGTGTGTCTATTTGAAGTGGTTGCAACGGCCCAGTTACTCGGGTTCAGGTAACATAACCTCGCTCAGATGGGAAGAATTTATAGAAGCGAGGAGGAATAAGTCTCAAATGAGCTTATTTATATATAAAAGTATTATAGGATTAGATCATGTAGTGTAATTATAAAATAAAGGGTTAGAGATTAATTTTGTAAGATCTTGGCGGATTGGTACTAAGCAAAGATCGAAATTATAAATGATTAAAAGCGAGCAGGAAGATGTCTTCGATGGCAATGTAATAGTTCACTCTTGGAACTACAAGATCGTCTTTATAGCCATTTTCGAATGGAAACTAAAGTCTGCAACAACCATTACAAATGCTAAATCTAATAGAAGAGATGATGTAAAAAAATTTTAAAGTCTTTAAACTATTCTAAATTAGATAAACACATTAAAATCAGATTTAGATAAATAAATTTACAATATTAATATCATGTTGCACTTTAAATAAATTAATATTATATTTATATATTTTGTATGAAATATCTAGAAATTTATTGAGCTTCATATGAAAGACAAATAAATAAGTTATAATTTTTTTGTTTTTATGAAATATATTTATTTTACTTTTTTTTTTATCTTTCTAATAATTTGTAGACAACTTCATTCTTTTTTATTTTATTTTTGGGTGTTGTAGGAGATTTGAATTCAACATCATTTAAATGCTTACAACATGAACTTTGCTATCAAATCAAGTACCATTTTGAATTTGATGAAAACATGTCAGCATCCATAGATTTCAACATCTCTACCTTTATAGAGTGAATTATAACGATACAAGAAAACATGCATTTAAACTATAAGCTTCATTTGGCTAAGCAGCCACGTGGAAGGGGATCCCGTTCATAAAATTCACCCACGGGTTGATCTTGACCCAAACATGCCTTCGACACTTTGAACCTTGGTTGATGACTTTCTTTATCGCATGCCATCATTCTCGCCAATTGTACTCAACTTATTGAACTACAACTCTTTGACTAAATACCTATTTTTTATATTGTAGAAGATTTATCTAAATGCCTACAACAAGAACTTTTTCATTAAATCAAATACCTTTAAAAAACTACCGCATTATGACTCAATTTTTAAAAATGCAGCATACATAATTTTACTATAACATGCGGGGCAACAACATACATAATAACAACATAAAGAATTACCCTTATTCATTCTTACCCAAGTTCTCTCAATTTCTATGAACCTATTTTTTATGTCATAAGGACACGGCGGACGGACCCGTTGTTTATTCTTTCCGTCTTTGGTTGTCTTTCTTTACATCGAAGGACAAAAAGTGGGCCCACCTGTTGTGAAAATTGTGCCTCTGTGTAATTGTGAGATAGGAGTTGAAGACCTGAGTAGGCTAGTTGAGGTGTAACATCTCTCAAACTGAGTCGAATCATGCCAGATGTTGTCTTCGAAGAATATTTTCACTCCAAGAAGCGAGATTTTCTGGCCATAAAAAAATATTTTCTGGCCCCGAAGAATGACTATCAGAGGAGTTTTGAAAAAGATTTTGAGAGCATGAGGGAATTTTTTGTGGGCAGCAAGCGAGATGAATTGACGCTTTCCCTAGGCCCTCATTTTTTTAGGCATGACGTGTTTCTGAGTTTCAGGGGAACAGACGTGAGAGAGACTATGGTTGATCATCTCTCTCAATCTCTCTCTGCAAATTTTTAGTAGACTTTTAATTATCATATTTGGATTATTTGTAAAGATAGTGATTGGGAGGTTAGGTGTGCAAAAGACCAGTGAGCATTGTTACATGGACAACTACTAGATCCTTTAACTTGTCATTTATTTCTTAATTCCTTACAAGTGGACCATTTATGCTAGAGGTTCCTAATGACATAAATATTCTGCATGTTGGAGAAGGCTTGTAGCATGTTGAATGCATAGAAGTGTATGCATTCAAATTAGAGAAAGGATGTCAACATCAACACAGTAGAGTAAGATGTTGTATATTCATAGAGATGGCCACATCCATAATAGGAGATCCTATGAGAACTGTAGAACAAGTTATCGACAATAAATTTGATCTTTAGAATTTTACAATAGAGATGGTTTTGTAGAATAATGACATCCTCAAAATAGTTTTAAGGAACAAAGGATAAGCCTAGCTAGGATGTATATTTAATAGTAAGTGGGAGGAAAAGGAAGGCAGAGCTTTTTTTATGTGCTTTTAAATGATCATGCGATTTTGCATGCGAGTAAAAATTAAGAAAGGATATCTAAGTTCAATTGCATGTGTTATTTGAATAAAATCACGTCAGTACAAGACTATATCGATATAGAAAGTTTGTTCGATTTAAAAATTTATAACTCTTGGAACCACAAAAGATATCAGACCATAAAAAATAGTTTTCATCTCTTCAAAATTAATTAGTAGCATGTGGGTCAATGATCTAGAAGAAGAAGATTATATGACACTTCTTTGGAGTTTGCCCGCATCAGATTTTGAATTAGTTTTAGCTTTGACACTTCAAGGTAATTTGGACTTATAAAAAGTAGTTGTACCATCACATCGAATAGGATTAGGTGTGTTATGAACCACACATATCATGTAATGTAACTTAATTATTTGTAAATGATTGATGGTATATGTATCTCAAAAACTCATGTAGTGGACAAATACAATGCCCATCTCTTAGTGAGGATACGTATAATTATTTTATTGAGTTTGGAAGGCTTAAAAATATTATTTGTAATGAGACATAAAATAAGAGGTTACATGATGAACCATTACAAATATCTTATATTACTTATTCATTATAAATACATCACTATATGAATGTCCTCTTTTTACTTGATATATATCAATCTTATGTCTATTATAACTATTGTTTTATGAATCATTATAAATACATCAATAATTGAATGTCCTCATTTTACTTGATATATATCAACCTTATGCCTATTATAATTTTTTTTAGAGAAGAGATGATAAACATTTTTGCAAAGAAGTTTTCATTTAATGTTTAAATTTTTTTTAACAGAAGTATTATTAATTGTATCTTGTTAATACTCAGTCATGACACTATTTATTATGTTAGTGAGCCTTCATCGTACTACAGGCTTTAAATTAAATGTAGATATTTTTAGATATTATAGTTGTGTCTTCACTCTTAATAGATGTACACAATGTTGTTAGAATAACTGGGAGGGGGGTGGGGTGAATCAGTGGCCTCAAAAATAATTCCAACCAGAAATTATATCACAAATATAATACCTTCAGTTATCTTTCAGTCCTACAAGATGTATGAATTATGTAATTTTATCAAATACAAACTGCTTGGTGAATATATTGTTTATCTTTTTCTAGCCTTTACCAAGTAGCAGCAATTAAACTTTGTGTTTACCGACCAATCCTATTTTAGTAATGTGTAAAGAAAAACATCAAAGCAATGAACCATATACACATTTGACACATGGATTCTTTTACGTGGAAACCATGTTAGGGGAAAAACCACCTGGGACTGGTAACCCAAAGTTTTCACTCTTCTTAAGTAAGCTCGGTGAAGAGCCAACCATGTTAAAGGTTACGAACACACTGTTAAGTGCGACCTTGTTAGAGGATTTTAAACTAACAGTTTATCATTTGACCTAGCATTCAGTATGTTGTCAACGTAAAAACCTTTTGATACTCTTGTGTATCTCAATACAATAAGGATGGTTAAATCCTGCTCGGTTAAG
Source organism: Thuja plicata (assembly GCA_018584345.1). NCBI lineage: Eukaryota > Viridiplantae > Streptophyta > Pinopsida > Cupressales > Cupressaceae > Thuja > Thuja plicata. The sequence continues at coordinate 252,527 of MU228438.1, forward strand.
AGATTTTCTGAATAAATGGTTAAAGTAGAACAATAAATGATCTATTCAACAATACAACTTTAACTTGTAGATTTTCAGATCTATTGTTAGTCCATAATACGTCTATGATCAATTTTATCTTCAATTCCTTTTCTCCCCTTCTTTCTTTTTTCTGCTTGGTTAATGTTTTTGTCCTTTGTTGCTCGGTGTCTATAGAATTCTTTGGCTCTATTATTCAGTTTGTATGATCAGATCTGCATGAAGAATTCTATCTTCATCAAAATTCTATTCAACATTCCTCTTTTCATAATGAATTACTTGTCTCTTTATATAGACATGATTTCACTGTTCAATCTTCTTGTCTTTCTTGTTCTTGACGTAGATTGCTTCTTGATCCGCAAATCCTGCCATGCATTATTTTAATCTTTAAAGCTTTGCTTTAGTTTTATTTCATAGATTTCTCCTTGACAAATGTGAATAAAAATAGCTTTAAATCTTCTTCTTATCCCAAGTTCAATTGGTCGATGAAAATAAAGCAATCAATTAGTTAACTCTAATTATAGCTATGCCAGCTAAGTAGTTTTGTCATTTTCTAAGTCCAGTTGATTATGGTCATCAACTCTTAGTTTTCTCGGTAACATTTACTCGGGTACCACTGTGTCTCTTGGGTAACATTGTCTTTCGGTGTTGACTGTCCGTCACGCAACACTGTGAACTACTCGGGGTTCACTGTTCTCAGGTAACCCTGTCACTCAGTGTATACCTTTACTGACAACAAAAACTTTGTCTCTTTAGATCTTCAAGAGTTGTGACAATATGTTTATGAGCAATCATAACATATTACGTTGACATCAATGACAATACAATACATTAACTGATTTAATGTCTTGCATTTACTTTCTATACCTCGGTGATCATCAACTTATCATCTTCTAACATTCAATTAGTTATAGTTCATCAATCTCTCCCTTTGGCATTGATGGCAATATATTATCAACACAATATGAAATATGCCATAACATACCAAACTTATTGTTCTATAACCAATTCAAATATCTGATTCTCGGTAAGCTCTTCTAGCTTAGATTTGATTCTTGCAGAGTGTTTTCCCTTTATTTATTGCCTTCTCTGGCTAGGTATAGCAATTTTGTCTTCTTCTTCTATATGTCCCTTTGTTGTAGAATCTTTTCTCCCTTTTCTGGATAGATATGAAACGTTAACTTTTCTCCAATTCTTTCCTTGGATGGATGGTTGTTTCTTTGAATCTTTCTCTTCATCATCATTGGATCTTTCTCTCCCTTTGTAGAAACTTTGTTCTTTGATATTTTCTCTCCCCTTGATTGATGTTCTTTTCCCTGATAGATATTTCACTTCTCTCCCTGATGGATATTTCATTATTGGATATCTCTCTCCCTTTGACAACAATGCCAAACAAAATATATCAATGAAGGTCCTTTTCATCAGCAATACAGCTTTGTAGTAGCCAAAAATATCTCTTTGTGCTATTCAGATATGTACCTTCTTGTACTGATGTATTATTGCAGTCCATATCTTTGCTTGCATCAATATGATTGATCTTCTGATAATGTGTAGGCTATTGCAGCCTTTTAGTTAGCTTAGTGACCAGTAGACAAGGGTCGAACCCCTAGTCTTTTCCTCAAGTACTCAATTATATCTTTTGGCAATGGCTTTGTAAATATGTCTGCTAATTGTTCTTTGGATTGTACATATTCTAGTATCACCTCTTTCTCTTGTACTTGTTCCCTCAAGTAATGATACTTAATAGCTATGTGCTTTGTTTTAGCATGCATCATAGGGTTCTTTGAAATGTTGATAACACTTGTATTATCGCGATAGATAATTTCTAGTTCAAGGATTTCCATATCCATACCTTTCAGCAATTGCTTGATCTATGAAATGTTAGAGAAATTTGCAGCAGCAGCCACATATTCTGCTTCTGTAGTTGATTGTGATATGCATCCTTGCTTTTTACTTATCCATGTATTTTTATTATCTTTATCTCTCTTATAATTTCTAGGCAACTTGGTGACACACACACACACACACACACACTCTTATATATTTTATTGAAAAATGCAAAAAATATAAATGTACACAAACGGGAGCAATAAGGACTTCCATCAATATCCATAATAACTATCTCATAAACAGCAAAAAAATATGACTATAAACTAGAACAATAATTTATGTACATTATGCAAGGTACAATTTATAACAAGGCTAAACAACAATTAAAAATAGACATTTAACATAACAGCTAAATGACACACAAGCTAGTTATAATCTAAATTTAAAGTAACTTTGCTATTTGAGAAGTTGAAGTTTGATCTTGTCCAACAAAATTATGACCTTGGACGGTTCCTTGGAGATACCTTGCATTTGAAAACAAAGTGAGACAACTTGAAACAAGACATCTAAGTAAAACTTAAGAATTTATGTCCCTGGGTGAGCAAACTCATTCTAGAGAAAACAACTATACACTTGCATTTCCATCTAAAATGGAGTGTTTTATAGTATTAGCCACTACATTATTATGAATGTCAAGACTCATAATAACAACTTTCTAGCCCAAACCACACTTAAATATAACATGGAAGTAATTAATAATAGCCTTCAATTTCATTTTAGTAGATACACAATCCCCCAAAATATGCTTTAAGCTCTCATTGTGTTGGCAAAATGGACATTTGATTGGTTGAACTGTCATCCATTTCATCCTATCCCCAACAAGTAGTTTGAAATGTAGGATCTTCTAAGCCAACAATTATGCATTAACTTCAACTTGAGACCTCCATATTTGGTCACTCAACATCATCCATGTCTTTCATGCAACCTACATCTCCATTTTTTATTATTATACGTTGTACTTCTTTACAATACAATTTCTGCAAAGGTTGGTAGGGACTTTCCAATTTTGCTTTCTATTGCTTTTGTGTCAAGAAAGTGAACAAATAATTTTTGACAAAGAATGGAATTGGAAATAATAATGATATTTCCAAATTTCCTTTCTATCGCTTTTGTGTCAAGAAAGTTGACATAAATTTTAAGAAAGAATGGAATTAGAAACAATATATATATATATATATATATATATATATATATATATATGCCTTTGTCTAGATTATCATAGTGACAAAGGAAAGAGGTTTAACTAGGCATAGATAGTTTTAATATCTTTATCTTTTTCCAATAATTTCTAGGACAAAAGCATTGAACAAGTTATGGACAACTTCCCAGTAATGGCTAAATAACCAACTAAAACGTAAAAGATATAAAGGGAGTTTGAAAAAAATACTAAGTGTCCCCCTTGGTAAGATATACTTTTTAGTTTGTTGTTTAGACATTGTCCAACTTCCCTTAATTAAGTTGGTACATTTAATATCTTTTTTTCCCTTTTCCAATAATTTCTACAACAAAAGTATTGGCCAACAACCTTTCTTTAAGTAGGTTCTTTTCTTTTTCCAATAATTTCCATAACAAAAGTATTGATGGAGTTGTAGACAACTTCCCTTAAGTAGGTACCTTGTTCTTTTTCCAATACTTTCTAAAACGAAAGTATTAACTCATTTATAGACAACTTCTCTTTAAGTTAATAATTTCTAAAAAAAATAAAATTTTTTTGACAACTTCCCTCACTTTCCTTATTTCTTTCCACCCAAATTTGAGATTTCTAGAACTGGCTTCTTTAACCAAAATTTTTCTGTAGATCAAATTTTTTTTATCATAAATATGAAATTAAAAATGTTTATAATAAAATCAAATTTTACAGATTTTTTATTTAATTATTAAATTTAAAAAGCGATCTTATCAGACACCTTTTTATACCTGCGTAGGCATTTCTGCAGTCAGGCCCCATATTTTATTTTCGTGTTTGGTTTGTTGGGTATGTGAAGCCCAACGGTCACATGACCATTCACCTTTTCTTTTCTCCCCATTTGGTGGTTGTATATGTTTATATATATGGCTGTGTACATGCCATGGATAGGATTATATTGGTTAAACATTAATAGATATTCCCTACTTTGAGAGTGGATGTAGGCGTATTCGCCGAACCACTATAATCTTTCGTGTTATGTGTTTTGTTCTACTTTTCTATCGGTGTCTTAGATATGTTCATTAAGTATATCTGCTTGATTAAAACTTACAATTGGTATCAAAGCTTAGTTAAATCCAAGGAGCAGATATGGAATACGACGATGCTCTTATTTTGACCAAAACAAAAGTTGCAGTAAATGATTGGGTGCTCGATACGGGAACACCTTTTCATATTACCTTGCATAGGAAGTTTTTCAAAACCTTTAAAAGCGGCAATTTTGGTAAGCTCTTTCTTGCAAATGACAAATATCTTAAAATTGTTGGGAAAGGAGATGTTTTGTTAAAACTAGCCAATGGAAATAGTTGGTTGTTACGAGATGTTAAGTATGTCCCTCAAATTAAAAATAATTCTATTTCAATTGGGCAATTATTCTCTCAAGGATGTAATGTCAGGTTGGAATCAAATAAATGGAAGGTGACAAAAGGGTCCTTATTGATTGCAAAAGGGAACAAATCAGGTACTTTGTATCTGGTAGAGAGTCAGAATGAAGGGGGAGATATTTGCAGCAGTGGCGCAAAGATTTGGCATAAGATTTCTCAGCACCCACATCAACAAGATGTTGAAAAATAGTAGAAGAAACGTAAGATAAGAAATTGGGAAATAGAAATAAAAAATTGTGATTTTAAGAAATTTAAAGGAGTAGTTCTTGGTGACAAAAGAATTGTTGGTACTATTGAATCTGAAACTATAGCCATAGAAATAGATGATAACCATGATGAATATTTTTCCGAAGTAGATGGTCTAGATCAGAGAGAAAACAAGAGACCTTAGAATGTGAAGAGTCAAAACCAGATGTGAAGGAGCACGGTGGCGGTAAGGCCAACAACTATAAAAGATTGACGTGGGGAACACACAGAGCTACTTCTCTTCCTTGATTTCCCACTGAGAGCATTAGCATGGAGGTTACCATGGATGACATCTTGTATGACGAATTCAGGAACTACATAGGTTGCGGAGATCGACTCTAATGAAGAGTCTAGTGGAGAAAAAGATGAGCGGATGCAAGAGCACGAGGATGAGGAAGAGGGAGGCCACGAGGGTGATGGCGAGGAGGCCTGGCTTACTCGCAGCGACACTATCTCTTCTAAGTCCGAGAATGGGGACAACTTTGAGATGGATATGTTCAGACGGGAATGGAAGTGAAAATAGTTCTTGCAGATGACAAGAAATACTACCCCACAACAGAAAAAGTGTATGGCCGAGGCGTGGAAATCCTAGTAATGGACGAGGATTCTCAGTCACTGGAGCAGCCCAACATCAAGTCCGTCAAAAAAGTCAAGTTCGAGCTGGGCATGAAGGACTTATCCACTTACGTCTCCACCAATTTCTTGTTTTTCTTGATGTCGAACCCCAAACTTGTGAGGAATGTTTCTCTAGTGGGACACATTCATGACAGAAAGACCATGTTCATAGACATGCTAGTCGAGCAGACCCATCACTCTTTTACTTTGGATGTTGACAAGGAGAAACATATGAGGTATACACACACACACGGATTGATGAGCAGGAGCGTCAAATTTCTATCAAGATAGTTTCCATGTGGCTTGTTTTGGAAAACATAATCACAGACAAGAAGATGGAACGCCTCTTCTGCCAGAACATGGATCGACAGGGTCACATAGTTCTTGAGACAAATATTGTTGGTTTTTTCAAACTTCTTTCATACCTGAGCCCGAGGTTGCCTCCATTGGGTGAATTCATTGCTTTTGGCGAAGCTTTCCAGGTGGGAATATCCTCTATGTGGCATACGGGCAATTTGTTCAAGTTGAAGAGGCCCGTGAGACACGTTGCAGTTGAAGATGGCAGTTTGAATTCTTTTCTTGAAGAGCGGAGGGAGGAAGTGAAGCAAGCAGTGACGGAAGTAATAGAGGCGGAAGACGTTAGAAGGATGCTTGAAGAGTTGGCATCTTATTTTCCTGCAGAAATTACAGATTCTAGCACTAAACCTTGGAGAGAGTCAGAGCGTGCGGTAGGAGGATGCAAAAATAGATGGCAACAAGGCACTACACACGACTCTCCAAGATGCCCTGATGGTGGTTTGGATTACTTCATGACAGTGGTCATGTGTAATGTCATGTTTTCACCTGATGTCAGGATTTGGCTTGCTATATTTGAGTGCCTGGTGTCTTTCTCATCAACTGCTAGGCGCTTGTTTCGTTTACAACACATGTCTGAGGGAGGTCACCATCTTGCCTTGTCAACCACGAATAGAATTAGCATTATGGAGCCTGTACAAGCACAAGCTACAGAAGAAAGGGATGACCTTTGCAGTCAAATACAACGGAAGGTTGAGCCTCGATTTGAGACTTATGCTGTAGAAGCTAGAGATATGATTGGTTGAGATATTAGCTTTTGGAGCAAGCGCCTTGAGGCTAAGTATGACATAAATAAGGAAGAAATACAACCATCTTTCTCTTTGGTCAAAGTATTAGATGGTGTTTTTGACCTTGCAAAAATGGTTTTTATTGACATTGAAATAGCAGAGGGTCTTTCTCTAGGGTGGAACAACGATGTGAGGTTCTATGCTGTGAAAGACACATCAGGCAACCTACTTACATATCTTTATTTTGATCCATGTTTAAAGCCTGTAGAAAGCCAGAAGTATGGAAAAATGGAGATGTGTGTTCCGATTGAAAGCGTTGTAGGTCAAGCTGATCTAGTAGAAGACGTATCAGAAAATTTGGGGCAAAGAGGTGAATTCACTCCTGATAATGGATTTATGGGTGAGTTTGCACCTGTAAAAGTTGTAATGAAAGATATTCTGGTGTTAGATTGTATTCAATCTGAGAAAAATTGGAGAAGATTAATTCGCAGTGTTCGTGAACAGAGTTTGGTAAAGCTGAAATCTTCTATGGGGCTGGTTATGATGTAACATATAAGTGGACATGCAGGGAATGCCACTATTCATTGCTGTACCGGTTGGACTTCAAGTGGGAGATTGTTGGGTATGTGAAGCCCAACGGTCACATGACCATTCACGGTATACATGCCATGGACAGGGTTATATTGGTTAAACATTAATAGATATTCCCTACTTTGAAAGTGGATGTAGGCGTATTCACCGAACCACAATAATCTTTTGTGTTATGTATTTTGTTCTACTTTTCTATCGTTGTCTTAGATATGTTCATTAAGTATATCTGCTCAATTAAAACTTACATGGTTGTCTGTATTTACCTTACATTTGCGAAGCTATATCCGAAAGGAGGACAAAGCCTGATTTTTTCAGCCATGATTGTTACATTTGTAATATAGTGCAGGTGTTATTCAAACTTTCAAAGACTAGGAGTGGGCCTGCCTGCCTGTCGCGTCCTTATGACATAATAAAAATTGGTCCACGGAATTATTTTAGTGGTATATGATTTGGGGTCTTCAAGGAAATTGTGCTTTAATGTGCCTGTTTGAAGTGGTTGTAACTACCCAGTAACTATGGATGACGGTACTCGGGTTAGGTAACGTAACCTCGCTCAGATGGGAATAATTTATAGAAGGGAGGAGGAATAAGTCTCAAATGAGCTTATTTATATATAAAAATATTAATGGATTAGATAATGTAGTGTAATTATAAAATAAAGGGTTAGAGATTAATTTTGTAAGATCTTGGCGGATTGGTCTAAGCAAATATCGAGATTATGATGATTAAAAGCGAGCAGGAAGATGTCTTCAATGACAATTTAATTGTGAGGAAGGAGTTGAAGATTGTAGATCAGAGTTGAGCTCATGTAACATCTCTCTAACTGAGTCGAATCCTCTGTTACCCTTTTCTCTCTCTTCTTACTAAGCCTTCCTTCTCTCCTGCAGCTTTAAGATGCATGATTTCTGGTATTGGGATACCTATCCACGGTATTCCAGACTCTGTGGAGAATATTGGCGCAGTGGGCCAAATTATATCGACCGTAGGCGAAGTTATTTCGCCGTGAAGGATGCATATTTGATATGAGGCGAGACTACCTCAACGCGAAGGATGATTTCAGGTTTTGGCATTGCAGTGGATCAAATTGTTTCGACCGTAGGCGAAGTTATCTCGCCGTGAAGGGCAAATATCTAGGTATGAGGCGAGATTGCCTCAACGCGAAGGAAACCAATTTTTCCTTCTACAAACAATGTTTTCCCTCCAGCAAGCGAGATTTTCTGGCCATAAAAAAAGATTTTCTGGCCCGGAAGGAGGATTATCAGAGGAGTTTTGAAAAGGATTTTGAGCTCATGAGGGAATTTTTTGTGGGCAGCAAGCGAGATGAATTGACGCCTTCCCTAGGTCCTGAAATTTTCAGGCATGACGTGTTTCTGAGTTTCAGGGGAATAGATGTGAGAGAGACTCTGGTTGATCATCTCTCTCAATCTCTCTCCAATGCCGGGTTGCGTGTCTTTTTAGATAGCAAGAATTTGAAGAAGGGAGCAAAAATTTGGGCGTCATTGAAAAGAGCAATGGAAAAGAGTGCCATTTGCATTCCTATATATTCAGAGGGGTATGCAGAGTCAACGTGGTGCCTCAAGGAGTCCGCTTGAATGTTGAAATCCCCTCACTTAATCATCCCTCTGTTCTATGGCGTGGATCCAAGTGATGTTAGATATCCCCTTAACAAGAGAAGTCCGTTTAAGAAATCTTTTGAAAAGCATTATAGGCATCCGGATCGACACCCACATGAAGAGATCGACGGGTGGAAGCAGGCCCTTGCAGAGATCTGCTCTCGCTCTGGCTGGACCGTGGGCGTTACACGAGAGTAGGTTTTTTTCTCTTTATTTTCTTTGCTCTGTTAACATTCTTCTAATTATTTTCTTTTGTTCTTGCTGGATCTTCTTTTGCTGTTCGATAGATCAAAGAGTTTGATTCACAATCCTGTCATATTTTGATCATTATCAGTTGTAGAAATTCTATGAATTCATCTTCACTTTCTATTTTCTATTGATTTATTGAATCTGTGCTTCTACAATTATATTGATTTTTTATAGTGATTAATGAATTGCTTTATAAAGTCAAATAATTTAACATTATTTTGCACATCTTTCTAATTGATTCTTACTAATAAGACTAGCACTCTATTGCAGTTTCGATGTTGCAGTAGAGGGGATAGTGAAGGATGTAATTGACATACTTCGTTCTCAAGATAAATAAATTTCCGCTGTTCCAAAGTGTATGTTACAATTTACACATTCTCACTGAGATCAAGAATATTTAAAATCTTATATAGAAGTGATTACTTTTTGGATTTGGTAAGTTCATTAAGTTTTTATATTATTATTACTCTCACTCCAAAAGAGGTATAATGGGGTTGAAAGAAGCAAAAAACCAAATGTATTATCTTTCTTTTATTCGTTCTTTCTATTGCATATCCTTCTTCTACTCTTCCTTTTTCTTCTCCTCTGTTTCTTTTTCTCTCTTATCTTCCACCTCCTCCTCCTCCTTCTTTTCCTCCTCTTCTTCCTCCTCCTCCTTTCTTCTTGTTCTTCTCATTCTCCTCCTCCTCCTCCTTTCTTGTTCTTGATCTTGTTCTTCTTCGCCGCCGCCTCCTCTTCTCCTCCTCTTCCTCCTTTTCCTTCTTCTCCTTCTCCTTCTCCTTCTCCTTCTCCTCATCTTCTCCTCTTGTTCCTCTTCTTCTTCTTCTTCGTCTTCCTCTTCTCCTCTTCTTCTTCCTCGTCCTCCTCTTCATCCTCTTCTTCTTCCTCCTCGCCCGCTTCTTCTTCTTCATCCTCCTCCTCCTACTCCTCTTCCTCCTCTTCTTCCTCATTTTCTTTCTCTTCTTCTTCATCCTCCTCCTCTTCATAAAGTTATCATTTTTGCATAGTTCTCAAAACTAATTAGTTTTTAAAAATATCATTATTTGAAGTATTATTTGTAATATTTTTTAAATTTTTATCTAATTACATTTCTTATAATTTCATGTAAATTGTAATATTTTATTAAAAAGATTAATATTTTTAGACTTCAAAATATTGAATTGGATTGAATATTTTATTTTAACCATAAATTTATCATAAGATTTGTTCAAGATTATACATTCTTTTTAAATTATATTAATTTTTTAAGAGATCTTATTCATTGAAATTTGTTCAAATCAAAGATCTGAAATCATATTTATCAATGAAATAATCTAAGTCTAATTTTTTATTGGTTCTTTAAATATAAGAAAAATAAATCTAACAAGATATTATACTCACTTTTTTAATCTCTATATTCATCCTCAAATTGTTTTTACAAACTTAATTCCACAAACAACAATTTTCTTTCACTTCGTTAAATTTTAGCTGGCACTGGTTTAAACATTACAATTTCAGGACGATGATAGAATGCCTGTTACCTAATTTCCCAAAATAATTTGATTTGGGTAGCGTTTTGACGTCATCTGGTGTGGAGCTTGCAATTCCGGAGGCAGTCGAATTTGTAGTTGAAAAATAGTAAATTTTAAAGATATAATTATTGGGTCAGTTGGGCCGTAGACGATCTCCCAGCTGGACGGTCATTTTTGCTGAGATTCAATCTTCACTTATATAAAAACCTGTTACTTTGTCTGCTCAAAATCGAGAAAGTTTAGTTTGCCAAAGGATTTGAGAAAATTTCCATGCCCAGTTTTTGCAGAGGTTTTACAGGTATGCAGGAAAAAAACATATAATTCACAATAATTTCATTTGCATTTCTGAACAGAGTTGAAGAAAGGAATCTGAAAGAGAAAATTGAGACCAGAAAAATGTGTTGATATATTATTAAGAATACAGGAAACTTTGTGTTCAGTTATTCTTCGAAGCAATAAAGTTATATTTTAATTCTCATTTCGAATAAGATCATGTAGAGTTATGATAAAAAAAAAAAAAAAAATCAAATACAAATTTTATTTAGGCAATAACCTACAGCATAATAGTAAAGTTGTGAAGTTCTAATCTGAAAGGTCTTAAGTTCTAATCTACTTTAAAAAACAAATAAGTCTGAAGCTACCTACTTGTTGCACAAAAGTCCACTCGATATGCACAACACCGGCTTATGCAACCGAACAAAAGAATGAAAGAGCTTGGCCTGCTCTTCCAAGATGACATGTAACACAAAATTAGTCTAATAACATCTCTTCTCACCTCCCCGAAACTCCTCTACAATATTCAATTCCGCGCCAGAGATTGCAAACCCAGATCTCTGAATGCAAATCACTACCTTGCCGCGAAAGATAAACAATATATAGTGGAAGCTCAACTTTCAAACCCTCGGGAACAAATATAATCCCCAGGTTGCAGGTTCCAATCACGTTCAGTGAAGAAAACAAGAGACAACAATGCAAAATTTCATTTTTTTCTGGCCTCAGAAGAGTGATCAAATTTTTTATCCATATCAGACAATTCCGTCACTGATGCCCACAATAAAAAAAGCCTATATGCTTAATTAGTGTAGTTTCACATGATACTAATGGTTGTTTTGTTGTCAATTTTGATGTAGGATTTGCATGGGCTAGAGATTGGTCATTCAACTATCTAATATAAAGTTTTCTCAAGCTATATGAGTGTATATAAAGTTAGAGAGCGGTCAAACAATTGTCAAATACTGAGTTTTTCTTTTTCTAGTTAGATGGGTGAACACTAAGTTAGAGAGAGGTCAAACAACCATGGAATATAGAGTTTTAGCAAATTAAATGGGTGTGCATGAAATCAGAGAAGAATCAAAACTTGTAAAATATAGAGTTTTTACAATTTAAATCCCGCATCCATATATGAATAGATAGTGGATAGGAGGTGACAATTTTTGATGCAAGGTGGTCAAGGATATGGGGCCAAAGGCTCTCCCAAACTACCAAACCACCTTGTTGAACCAATGCGAAATCCAAACAACACAATGCTAGAATAAGATTTGAATTACCTGTAAGCAGGTCTGTGACCTCGCATGTATGAAGATCATATTGTAATTCATTGAATATATGGCCAAAACTAGGAAGGCCTCACAGCCCGACATTTAATGAGTTTGATCAATTAATGATAAAGGGTCTCTGTATTTTCTTCTTTCAGTGTGTTGTTTGGCTTCCACATTGGTTCAACAAGGTGGTTTGGTAGTTTGGGAGAGCCTTTGGCCCCATCAGAGTGTTGGTGAGATCTAAGTCCCTTCTTGTGAACCCTAACCCTAGTTAGTGTTGTTGTGTGGTAGCAAATTCCGATCTAACCTACAATTGCAGAGGGATTCAAGATGGTTCGTGGGAGAGGAAATGCAGATCCAGGTCTAGTTGATATGCTTAGACAGATGGATGCTAGATTGGAAACTATTGAGACAGCCCAACACAGAGGAAGACATCTTGATGATGTTAGTGATGATGTTCAAAGGAAGAGGTACAAGGTGAAGTTGTACCTACACCTGTGATGGACCAGGAATAAGAAAGACTCCTGAGAGCCTTGACAAGTTTGAAATCCACACCTTAGTTTAATCCTCCTGAGTATAGTGGAAAATTGGATTCTGATGAACTGATTGACTGGATAACTGAGATGGAAAAGTACTTTGAATATGAGAATGTAGTAGAGGATAAGAAGGTGAAGATTGCAAGTACAAAGTTGAAAGGTCATGCATCCCTATGGTGGGAACATCTACAATTGGATCGGAAGAGGAAAGGTAAAGACCCAATCAAGGTATGGGATAAGATGGTAAACAAATTGAAAGACAAGTTTCTACCTTGTGATTATCAGATTAACCTAATCTGGAAAATGCAAAGCTTGAAGTAGAAGGATAAATTTGTGAAAGACTATATGGAAGAATTCTATAGATTGGACATTAGATGTAGACATGTTGAAGATGAAGTGAAAATAGTAGCAAGATATCTTAATGGCTTGAGAAATTCTATACAAGATGAGATCAGTTTGGTCAAGATGGAAAGCATTAAGGAGGCATATCAATTTGCCCTAAAAGCTGAGGAAAAGTTGAATAGAAGATATGAGCAAAGGAAAAGAGGCAGAGGTGGAAGATTCCCTAGAGGAAGAGGTAGATCTCATGGTGAAAACAATAGATCTGAACTAGACAAGTCAAATTTAGACACATCTCAAGATAAAGGAAAGACTGAGTGGAAAGGTGGAAGCTCATACCGAGGAAGAGGCAATTAATCCAGAGGTGGATATAGCAGAAGAGGGTTCCAAGTAACTTGTTACAATTTTGGAGAAGAAGGACATAAATCCTTTGAATGTACACATGCAAGCAAGAAAGGAAGTAATAGTGGAAATGCTTTGGTGCAAGAAAAGTCACCTAATGAAGCTGAGAAGGAAGGAAATCTCATGATCCGAAAAGTCTGTTCAAGACCAGATGTAGAGTTGCAGACAAGGTCTGGAAGATGATTGTTGATAGTGGAAGCTCGGAGAATCTGGCATCTAAGGAAATGGTTGCAAAGTTGTAGTTGGAGAGGATGAAACATCTAAAACCCTATCAGATCTCATGGATCAAGGATGAGCATACATTAATGGTAAGTGAATAATGTTTGGTGAATCTAAAAATTGGAAAGTAATATGATAAGGTGTTGTGTGATATTATACCTATGGATTGTTGTCATATTTTGTTGGGTAGACCTTGGGAATATGATAGACATACCATACATGATGGAAGGTTGAATAGATATTCTATTTGGGTTGATGGTAAGAAGCAAGTTTTGTTACCTTTGTTTGAAGAATCTGTTTGTGAAGTATGTGCATCTGTGAAATTTTGTCTGATGGAAGGTAGACAGTTTGTTAAGGATTTGAAAAGAAATGATATTTGTTATGCTTTGATTCCTAACAAACTAAGTAAGAATACAGAAGATGACATTCCTGCAGAAGTTGAAAAGTTACTCACTGAGTACAAGGAGATAATTTCAGATAATGTACCTGATCATTTACCACCAATGAGAGATATTAGTCATTGTATGGATCTGATTCATGGAGCTAGTTTACCAAAAATAATACCACATCGGTTAACACCGACTGAGAATGAAGAGCTTAACCAAAAATTTCATGAATTGTTGAACATAGGTTTGATCCGAGAAAGTTTGAGTCCATGTGTAGTACCTGTTGTTTTGGCACCTAATAAGAATGGAGAATGGTGAATGTGCACTGATTCCAAAGCAATTAACAAGATCACATTGAAATATGGGTTTCCTATATTGACAATAGATGACATAATGGATTGTTTGAGTGGAGCAAGGTATTTTACCAAAATTGATTTGAAGAGTGGATATCATCATATCAAAATCATAGAAGGTGATGAGTGGAAAATTGGTTTCAAGACAAAGGAAGGTTTGTATGAGTAGTTGGTTATGCCCTTTGCTTTAACTAATGCACCTAGTACATTTATGAGGTTAATGAATGAAGTTTTGAAGAAATTCTTGAATAAATGTGTGATTGTATACTTGGATGATATTCTGATATTCAGTAAGACTAGAGAAGAGCATTTAATGCATATAAGGCAAGTGTTACAGAGATTGAAAGAGGAAAAGTTGCTGATGAATTTGAAGAAGTGTTCTTTCATGAAAGAAGAGCTTGTATATTTGGGTTTTGTGATTTCAGCTGATGGTTTGAAGATGGATCTTGAGAAGGTTGAAGCTATACTGAATTGGCCTACACCTGAAAATGTCACTGAGGTAAGATCATCTCATGGATTAGCAAGTTTTCACAGAAAGTTTATCAGAAATTTTAGTTCCATTTGTAATGCTACAACTGAGACAATGAGAGGAGACAAAGAGAATTCAAATGGACACATGGAGCTGACAAAAGTTTTGAGACTTTGAACTTGAAAGCTATTGAATTACATGTATTAGTATTACCTGATTTCAATAAGGTATTTCAAGTTGAATGTGATGCAAGTGGAAGTGCAATTGCAGTTGTATTGACTCAAGAAGGTAAACCTGTTGCTTTATTTAATGAAAAGTTGAATGATGGAAAGAGGAAATATTATGTCTATGATCAAGAGTTCTATGCTATAGTGCAAGCTATAAAGAAATAGAGACATTATTTGATGCCAAAGGAATTTGTGTTGTATATTGATCATAAGGCTTTACAATATTTGGGTAGTTAGAATAGTTGAATCAGAGACATATGAAATGGGTAGAGTATTTGCAGATTTTCACGTTTGTGATTAAACATAAGAGTGGAGTTTCTAACAGAGTTGCTGATGTATTGAGTAGAAGATCTTTATTGACTGAATTGAGAATTGAAGTTCTTGCTTTTGATGACATGAAGCATTTGTATTAAGATGATCTTGATTTTTTAAAGCAGTGGAGAATTAGTAGAGCACCTAATTCAAATCAATCAAGTAAGTATGAAGGTTATTTCATTCAGGAAGATATGTTGTTCAAAGATATTCAGTTATGTATACCAAGAGGATCAATTAGAACTAATTTGATTAAGGAGAAACATAGTAGTGGATTGGCTGGACATTTTGGCATTAATAAAATATTGAGTTTGCTTAAGGAAAGATACTTTTGGCCTCAGTTGTATAAGGATGTTCAGAAATTTGTGAAAAGTTGTGGAGTTTGTCAAGTTGAAAAAGGAGTAAGTTGGAATACTGGTTTGTATACACCTATCACTATTCTTGAGAAACCTTGGAGTGATATCAGCATGGACTTTGTTCTTGGCTTACCGAGGACAACAAGAGGTGATGATTCAATATTTGTTATTGTGGATAGATTTTCAAAGATGACACATTTCATACAATGTAAGAAAACATCAGATGCAATACACATAGCAGATCTTTTCTTTAAGGAAATTGTCAGATTGCAAGGATTACCAAAGAGTATTATCTCTGACCGTGACAGTAAATTTGTAAGCTAATTTTGGAGAACACTTTGGAAGAAGTTGGATACTGAGTTGAAGTTTAGTTCTATATTTCATCCACAAACTGATGCACAAACAGAGGTCGTAAACCGAAGTTTGGGTAACTTATTGAGATGCTTAGTTGGAGACACACCAGGCAATTGGGATTTGATGTTGGTACAAGCAAAGTTTTCATACAACAGTTAAGTGAATATAAGTACTGGAAAGACACCATTTGAGATTGTTCATGGCACACAACCAAGATGTATATCATATTTAAGAGACATTGTTGGTGAAGAGAAAAGGAGTGTTGAAGCAGAAAAAATTGCAGAATTTATGAAGACATTGCATGAAGATGTAAAATAGAAGCTGGAGAAAATTAATTAGAAATACAAGGATAGTGCAAATAGATCAAGAAGACATAAAACATTTGAAGTTGGTGATGTAGTAATGGTTCATCTGAAGAAAGGAAGATTTCCTATTGGAATATATGGTAAAGTGAAGATGAAGAAATTTGGTCCTTGCAAGATACTGAGAAGATTTGACAGTGGAAATGCTTATGAAGTTGAATTACCTGATGACATAGATATATCACCTGTATTGAATATTTCAGACTTGTTTGAATATCATGAACCTAATGAATAAGTGACTATACCAAGGGATTATCAGAAGTAGTAGTGCTAGAATACAAATTGAATTATCTATAAGTAGGTCTATGACCTTGCATGTATGAAGATCATATTGTAATTCATTGAATATATGGCCGAAATTGGGAAGGCCTCACAGCCTGACATGTAATGAGTTTGATCAATTAAGGATAAAGGATCTCTGTGTTTCTTCTCTCACTATGTTGTTTGGCTTCCACATTGGTTCAACAAGGTGGTTTGGTAGTTTGGGAGAGCCTTTGGCCCCATATCCTTGACCACCTTGCATCAATTTTGGGACACCATTGATAGTTTTGTATCAATTGATGATGTAAACTAATCAATTGTCAAATAAATTTATAATTTAAAAACAGAATTATGAAATTTAATTTGTTTTTAAAAATATTTTATTATATTTTTGTTGTTTAGTTATTAAGTGACAATGTGCTATTTGGCACAACTTTCACTACAAATATAATTTTTTTGTTATTTGCTTAAATTAGATCATTAACTCAATGTCTAGTGTAAAATTTTAGACATTTTTCTTATCAAATGCTTTTATTTATTTATTAATTTTTAAATTAGTCTCACAACAAAAATTTAGACCTATTTTTACTCTTATAATTTCTTAAATAAAAATTGTCTTGCTCAATTAGAAATACAATGAATGGAAACTAATCCAAGAGATGAGTTAGATAAATATAATAACTACTCTTCATGGTGAAATGCCGACCTAAAGTGCTTTGAAGAGGTCAAAGGCTAACAATTACATTCATCATAAAGGTTTTCTATTTTTATTCTAAGATTTTTAACTTGGGGATAACCCCAAGATAAAACAATGCCCGAATTTGTTTCTTAGCAACAAGAGGTTTATAGATTTAGATCTATATACTACTAATATATATACTAAATAAAATCAAAAGATTTATAGATTGGATCACTAAAATCATTATTTTCTGATATGGTTCTAGATGTTTGGAGATCCTAAAATGCTAATTTTGATTTGTGGCATTAATGAAAAAGACATCTAAGGTATGTGCGATTTTTGTGAAATAGTATATTCACACCATCTCCTTCAACCCGATTTCCTAGGTGGCCACTCTATATATAGAGTTTTTTCATTCATTCAAAGAGTTTACTTTTTATGGTGTTTTTTGGCCATAATGTAGAATACTCTATAGGGTTTAAATTAACATATGAATATTTATCCTCCATTATAGTTGCTCTTTAAGTTTCAAATGGGTAGCTATTACACTAGATATATGCAAATAATTGTCTCGTTGACCTTGGTTGTTTATATTTTGTTTTTTTGTTGAGTAAGAGTGTGAAAATCCCTCTTTTGTAAATTTTATTGCATCAAATTTGATGGTGTAGCTATAATGAGTGTTTAAAAATACTATAAAATTTATTCAACATTTGCATTGTTGGTACATGTAATGGCATCTTACTTGCCAGTAAATATCACTCAATTCAAAGGATTATTAACTGGAATTGTTTATCTTATATTGTACCTATATTGTTATTTATAGTTACCTACTTGTCATGGTTGGATATAACTCTATTACACAATGAGGAACCAATTAGTAAGAATCTTAACCTTCCAAATCTATTGAATTCATTCACTAACAGTATTTGCGAAATAGGAATAGATTAATGCATTATTGTTTATGAAATTCATTATGACATCTAGGGATAAACCTTGAATAAGATTTAACTTTTATATCCTTAGTGAATCATTTACAACATGTTCATACTTTGATAAATTTTAAAACTTTGAAATAAATGATCTCAAGAAATTACTTCACTATTGCCATTTGTAGATACATGTGTTAAAATAAACATTAAATTAGTTATATAAAGTTCATTCTCTACTCTTTCAAATATATCAATTTATAATCCATAAATTTATGATGATTTCTTTTGGATTCAACTATGTGTTATTTTTGGATGAAACCCCCCAACTTAATCATTCCTCTATTTTATGGTTTGGATCCACCTCATGTTAGATATCCTGTAAACAAGGAAAGTCTTTATAAGAAATGCTTATAAAAACCTTATGGCCATCCAAATCAATACCCAAGAGAAGAGATTGATAGATGCGTACTTGCCCTTAAAGATATATGTTCTTGCTTAGGTTGGATCATGATCATCATAGAAGAGTAAGTAATCAAATTCAATTTCTAATCTCTATTGATTTTTCAAATCTTCACTTATAAAATTATATTGATTTTCACAGTGATAATAACTTGCTTTATTGACCCAAATAATTTAACATTATTTTGCATGTATTTTTTAGCTGGTTCTTAATAAGACTACCCATTGCAGTTTTGATGTTGTAGTAGAGTAAATAGTGAAGGATGTGATTGACATACTTGTTCTCACAATAAAGAAATTTTAGCATGACAAAAGGATTGTCACAAATAACGCATTGTCACTTAGATCAAGAAAATTTACAAGCTTGTATAGAGATCATTACTTTTTGGAGTTGGTAAGCTCATTGATTGTTTTTTTTTTCTAAATTTTCGTCAATTTGTCAATTTGAAAATGATCAAAAGAGCCTTAAAATATTGAAGGATGTCTTTTTAGTTAGAATTTATGTTCGTGGAAGTGATATTGAATCTTTAGAAGTGAACTAGATACATGGAAGTGACACACTAATTTATATTTGA
>MU228438.1:304661-315008 GCA_018584345.1 Thuja plicata
TTGGGCATTAAAGGCTCTTACATATTCATTTATGAGCCTCCAAGTTCATAAATAAACTTTGTCCCCCCTCTCTCTCTCCCATTCTTCTATAAATAGAAGCCTATTTTGAGAGCAAATAAGCCTTCACTTTAGAATAAAAATTATATTATTATGATGTTAGATTCACTCTAGACTCACATTTCATCCATTTTAGCATGCTAGTTTATTGTTTTCATTTCATGTTTTCAAGCTAGATTGTATGCTTTCTCACATTTTTAGTTTAAATTTGAATCAAATTCTTCATGGTAGGATAGTATTGGTGACTGATTTGGAGCATATTCTGAGGGCTAAATATGCAACTAATCACACTCTTTCTAGTTAGAAGGCAATAGGCCGATATTAGTGATTTCTAACGTTTTAACTAACCATTTGAGCTAATGCAATGACCTATTGAGTGTTTGTGTCATTTTCAACAGGTACCCATTTACACACACACACTTTGTAGCGGCCAAAGTTCAGATTGTTAAGTACTGTCCTATCAAGATTAGGGCACACATGATTTCGATGGATGCTTTTTGTATTATGAGAATCACACTTTCTTTGATCAAACAGTGGATGTTGAAAACTCCAATATGTGTATCTCTGACTCTTCCTCCCGTCCTAAGCTTTTTAAACAAACTGTGTAGAATTTGCTAGCGAACATCAAATCCAAGGCTCTCAGAAATAGGGTTTTTGCTACTGATGAAATCAGTCAAGGTTTTACTGACAACCATTTTTAGTTTGGCTATGTGCAAGCTGACACTTAATTTGGCTCTGTGAATTTGTTCCGAGTTCTGCATATTTATTCACGAGCTTGAAATCAAAGCGTAAAATATTCCACAAATAAATGTGTGTTTGCCCATGTTGGTAATTTGTGGCGCTTGAAGCATCTTTAATTGTTCGATTTCCAGTTAAGTAAAAATGAGAGTTTTACTCCTAGTTTTTCAATCACAGCTGGTAACTTTGCCTACTAATGTTTATTCGTAGTATTAGAAACTTCAAATTACACTTCTTAGGAAGAAGTATTGAGTTAGATAACCGTCTCTCTACAATATTCTAGTTTGATGATTAACTGCAATGTGTTTTTATTTTCGTATACCAATGCTTTTGCTTCAGGAGACCTAAAGTAACGAAAAGAACTACACCATTTTTTTCATTAAGTTTGTTTAGAGCTATCCAATCAATTCTCAGATGATTAAATGGTTAAATAGTTAAGTAGTTCATGCATGTGCATCTGCCCAACAAAATCCATCTAAAATCACCTGTGTAAAATATCTTCATGCTCTTACAATCCTAGGTGAAACAAGGTCGAATCTTTTGTAAAATTGTCAAAAATCACTAAAAATGTACATTAGCTACTCTGTCCCTATTTTTAGACACTGCTACTCATTATAGTATTCCATACAGTGATAAGTTGGAAGAATATAGGTGCTGGTGGGGGCTCTCTAGCTTAGATGTGATTTCTGAACCAAAGGTAGATGAAACACAATGTGGGATAGAGACGATCCATTCCTCTCAGTCTAACAGCCCATGTAAACAAGCTAAGTTTAGAGTGTATTTTTTCAATAACTTCTCACTATTTGAACTGTTCTCATTATTTATCCAATCCTTGGTCTAACAATCCCAATAAACAAATTGATTTCAATCTTATCAAGAACTTCTCACTATTTGCAAATTCCTCACAGAATCAAACATCACAGAGAAAGTAAGAAAAATTAAATAGAATTTTAGAATGGCATAAAATTATTTGGCTCTCTTTCTTTTCTTCTTTTAGAAATTTAATGGATGGCTGAAGTTCATTTCTAAAAACAGGAAATGGATACAGAGGAGGGATTGGGGAGAGAAATAGAAAGAAAACCATTCTAACATCAACATAAAAGCATAAAACAGAGCATAGAAGAAACAACTAATGTGTATATATTCTGAAACCAAAAAGAGCCACTCACACCTTCCTAAGGCTTGGTAATACTTACATTCAGAAGATAAAAACCTACTCTAATGATGCTTAGGTAGAAGACATAGAAAAAATGGGATAAATTTTTAAACAGAACAAACTCAATATTTCAAATCTTGCTAGGAGATACTGAGTATAAAGCATATTTGTTAACCCAATGGAGGACAATGTTTTATTGTACTAAGTTATATAACTGCTTATGGAACAAATGACTATGAGACTAGATTTTCAGAGAAAGTGCAAGAATTCTAATTAGGAAATGGATCATTAAGTTTTAAATTATTTTGAATAACAATAGTTCACACATATATGAAATCAATCAACACAAATCAGTTGCTACAATCATGCATACAAATATCATATATTCTTTGTTGGGTTTCAGAAGCAAGCAATGTGTTGAGATATACAATGGTTCTAGAGACAATGCCTACATTCAAATCAGAATTTCTTAGCCGAGAAAGAATGTCGTCCAACTTTTCAGAGCTGATCTAGTGTGTGAGAAAGAATGTTTTATAACTTTCTAGCATTAGTGTCAGAGCATAGAAAAATTAATTAATGTGTATAGATTGATAAAACCATCTCTTGGAGGTATTTATTGGTGATATGTATCAAGGTGTTTTTAGCGTCAAAGATTAAACATTTTGGGCAGTGCTATTATATAGCTTAGTAATCATTTTTGGGGGCGAAGTTAATAGATTTTCTTTTATTATATAGCATTTGTCTACTACTTTTTATTTTTGGAGCAATGGTATTCTTTCTATTCATCAATGGAATAATGGATTGCAGTGATATTCATTAGAGTTTGATATTGTCTTTATAATTTATTATAATGGGTTGCACAGATATTAATTAAGGATTGCTATTGTTTTTCTGGTCATGCAGGATAATATGTCTAACAAAATGGTCTCCTACAAAATCTGACCAAGGAAACAATAAATAAATTGTAAGTTCTGCAAATCATATTGGGTTTAATTATTTTTTCTATCGATTGTGGAAATGTGAAATTGCTGCCAAATACATCTTCATTTATTTTTAGTTGTGTGTTGTGCAAGAGAATGAATGGACACAAGATGTGTATTATTTTTTGGGGTTTTTGTTCTTGCCTCTGGGATATATATTTTTTAGATCATCCTGGAATGCCAAGCACGCAAAGTCACAACCATTCCTTAGAAAACAAGTGTTGCATGCAGCTGTAGTCCCTTCCTTAGGTAGGGTCTACTGTATTTGTTTTTAGAAGCGGGGTATTGGTATTCTCTTCAGCGTACAGTTTGTAGACTTCTATGTTGGGACTATGTGAGGTTTGAGGAGACAATGGAGTTTGGAAGATCAAATGGTGGAGCACTCAAACCAAATGTGCATGAAAATAAAATGTCATAGATAGCAATCAGACTATAGGTGCTACAAGCAACATTTGTGGGTTAGTAGTTGTTCTTTCATAGCCTGAATCTGTGTAACCTGGCCCATATCTGCTACTCACTAGGCCCACATGGAGTAACAAAAAATACACCAGTTTGCAAAATTTCAAGATGATTATAAATGTTTCCAATGTTTTCTACACCATGACCATTACGCACCAAACTAGCTTGAAACTTTAGGTATACTGATAAGTTTCTGATATATAAATTACTAAAATGCCAAAGCTGTCAAAACCCAAGCAATGATTGGACAAAAACTTGCAGCTGCCAACCTATCAGTTCTCTGTGCCCTCAAGTGATACATGGCAGAGGACATTGAAGTAGCTCCCTTGGTTGCAGTAAGCAGGGAAAATGTTATGAAGTACATAGTTGTAGTGTTTCCTGTTAAATCTGCCCATTCCATGTTACATAATCATCAGGAAAACAAGTTTTTTAACTTTACAAGAACAAAGACAAAACAAGTTTATAAATTTCCTAGCAATATCATGGAGGAGGTGGGTTTAATAAACTTTTAACTCTAAGCACAAACAAGGGATTTTTAGATATTAAACGTTCCAAGTATATGTAGTTCAAAGAAATATCTTCGAGGACGGTAAGTTGATCGACTCTAAGTCTAAGCTCAAACAAGAGATTTTAAGATATTACAGTTTCCAAGTTTATATAGTTTCAAGAAATATCATGGAGGATAGTGATTTGAAGCAACTTTTAGCTATGTAAACATAAACAAATAGGGGATTTTAAGGTCCCAAAGACAAATGGGGAATTCTAGAAATGGTCTAAAGATTTGAGTTAGGGATCAAGGTACTACCTTGATAGACCCTGATAGGAAGGGAACACATTTGGATCAATACTGGTTGATTAGATAAGTCTTAGAGAATGCTATCCTAAGAAAAGTAAGCCCTTGATATAAAATTATCTGGTACATTTATTTGTCCAACCCAACTAGATAAATATGTTGCAAGACTTATAATGTTATTATCTTATATATATTAATAAGTATATGGATGAATATGTTAAATAAATTTCTTTTATAATTGAATCTGCTAAGATTTCTTAAAACAACACAAAGAGGGGAGAGAAGGTAAATGCTAAAGAAGATCATGAAGTGAAGTTGTTCTAGTGGCAATTTGTGAAAATCAAAATCTACATTCATTAAGCTCGTTGGTTCAGTTAAAAGTCACAAAAAAGATACCAAACCAGTTAAGGAAATGCACCAATTTCATGGATCAGATTCAGTGGCCCCTACACATGCAATCACATTACATTGCATATATGCAAGATCTTATAGCTGCCACCGGCTACTTGATTTTTACTCCATGGGCATAGGCCAAAACAAATAAAAATTCAAAACCACCAATGGATGAGGAGAGTAATTGACGATAAACATATAACAATACATAACATATACAGGATGATAAATAATAGACCTACAATGAAATGTATAACAAATATATAATCATTTACAACAACATATGTTGTCTACTAAGTCATTGTCAAAGTAAATTAATTAAGGAGAGAACATCACAGATGTCGTTTCTGCAACAAAATACATTAACAGGTTCTTTCTACATTCTAGTAATGTTGCTACTTTACCGAGTCTTGGCATTTGAGATTTCATTAACTTAAAGAAGTTCAAGTTGGATATTTTGTGAGTTTGCAATTATAAAAGGGTGAGTTAATCATCATTTAGTATTCTTTTACCAAGGTCTTTACACAGTGCTAAATCTGTTATAGTTCAATGCACAATTCAATGTACTTTTTGGGTCATAGCTGAGATGTGTAAAGCATGACCAACTTGGCTTGCAACATACATCACAATCAATAAAGCATGTAAACAAGGGCATGTGTAGGTCACAGTCCTACAATAACAGCTGAATTTCCAACTACAATTATCAGAGGTGTCACTGTCCCATATATTGCAACTGCATAATCAAGAACAAAAAATGTTTGGGTAAAGAGTTTGAAAACATATCCAAAGGTTGCAGATAATCTCAAATTTCATACTTAAATTAAAAATTAAGAATAAGTAAATTTTCAACAGAGTTTTAGTACCAAACAAATGCATGCTTTACTAGAAGATAATAATCTCCCATTTCATACATACAACTAAAAATGGATAACAATTAAATTGCAAAAGGAGTTTGTATAGCAGTCAAATTCATGCCTCATGGTAAAATAATATAGCTTATAGGCCTCATGCAACATTTATATGGCTAACAACAACCAATAAGGTCACATAGCTACTACATATTAAATCCCCTAAGAGAAGTCACAGAGAGGATTTAAACTCACAATTCTTTATCCAATTTTAACCATACAGTAAGGGCAATATCTGGCACCAAATACCAAGTACCACATAGACCTACTTGATTTGTTGAACCCAAACAAAGCATGGTAGACTAAAACTAATGTCTTGGACTCTAAAACTAAGACTGTGTGCATATGTTTTCACTTTCCACAAGCTTCAAATTTTTAAGTTGATTAAAAGAGGGGAAATAATGAGGCAAAGTAATGTCAAGCATTTGACGAACATATATAATAAATGCAAGATTATATTAAAGCTATCTATTTAAATAATGAAAATGAGATGGTGCTGACCCTTTGACTTGTTGGGATTTACTAAGATCAAGAAGCATATGTCAAACTTCTATAAACCATGAGCACACAAAGGCCAAATGAATTACATCAAAGAATTACAAAATATGTACATGGTAGGGTATAGGAAAGCTAGTGGAGGTGGGTAGGATAGACACAATGAATGACTAACCTTCCATAGATGACACACATGTTAACTAACTTGACAAGTGTCTAGTAAGTGGCATGTGTGTGTGTGAAGAGATGTTTCACAAAATGAATACACATTTCAACTACATGTAGTGAGACAAATATCTAAAATAGCTATGTAAGCTGAAGCTCATGAATAAATAGGTCAATCTACAAAGTGTTAACAAATATAACTAATAAGGTAATAACAGTATTTACACAAACATGACCGAGGATGGCAGTGGGAGATTTTGCTAACTGAATAGGTTTCCCATAAAGTTCTATGCAATATTCTTAGATTTCCAAAACATATGGCCATCCTTCTCAGCACTGTCCTATATTGTAGAAGGACTCTTCAGTTCCTATTACTGTATATTGTTCATTTTGCAGGACTAGTACTCACAGTACAGAAAAGTGCATGGGGACGCCCGAGAACATATCGGACTGAATTGCGTTCAAAGTAGCTTATAATTTATAGAAACAAGGTGGGAGAGGTCTCAGACAAGGTTGGGGTTCAATAGGTGCTTAGACTGGTGGAAGGACGAGACCAATTAGATGCTATAATTGTGATGAAGTAGGCCATATTTCTAAAGATTGGCCTCTCCCTAGACAACCTTGGTGCACTCATTGTACGACTGATGGCCATAATGCAGAAGAATGTCCACATTTTCTTTCACAATGGGAGGCACAGGCAAGACAACAAGTAGAAAACCTGGTCAATTCTTAACCTAGACTGAATAATGGAGATACAAGACCCACTATTAATGTTGTAACTAGAGGAGGGACCTAGATTGGAGTGGATGCTATTGATGTGGTTCCTGGGAAAATGACAAAAGTTAGACCAGGCTTAATTTTAAGCTTTACAACAGAAGGCCTTTTTGTAGGATGCTATTTATATGTTCAGAAATATGCAAAAGAATGCCACCAGGAGGTTACCAAGGGTTTTCTATAAGAATTATTGGCAATTGGTAAATCTGGTGAAATTAACCAATGTGTATCAAATGTGAAACATAAACAAAGAGAACCTTATGGAATGCCCATAAATGGAGTTTGCAGATGGGTTTTGAGATTAGGAAACCAATTTTGAAACTCAAAGCTACTGCAAATGCAGCAAAAAAGAGAAATAGAAAAATGGTAAGAACAATACCTTGTTCTGTTTGGACGATGAATAAAAGAGGATCACCGTGTTCTCTCTGTTGCTGCAATGCCACTTATGTTATAATGCTGGAGTTTAAGACACTTATAAAGAAGAAAGCATCGATGTCCTTGAGGAAAACCTTACATTGCAAAAGCACACATCTACCAATCTGCCAAATGCCACTGGGACCCTGGAATCAGACATGTGAATGTATAAACATGTCACTATCTACCGTTTCCCACGGGTTAAAACCATTTCCACTAGTCCCAATTTTTTTGCACCATTTCTGTAGATGAAATTAAAAATATCGTCGGGGAAAATGAACTACACCAATGAGGAAATAGGAATTACCTAGGTAAAATATAGTTTAATAGGAAGAAATATACAAATCATAGTATAAATGAATGGTCAACGATTTACACGACAACTCAGGGCACGGACTATTGCAAAACAGAAGCCCAAAAACATTAGTTTGTGCCTTAAGGGCAGGGACTAATAATAATGCTTATTTCCTTGTAGGATAGTGCAGCCCCAACTTATCAACATTCTTATATTGTAACACAAGCAAATCAAATATTGTCTTGCGGTGAATTATTCTGAGGTACACAATCTAGTCAGACCTATTTGTAGATATGGCTAAATCCATAGGAAGCTTTATAAGACAGATTATGCAGGGTTCATTGAGCAAGAGCATTTGCCCAAAAGATAGGCAAAGGGATTATGTTTAAAATATTAAATTATGTGTTGTGATTACACTTAAAATCAAATTCAATATTTTTTCGTATGGTAACGTTCATGTCTCGGTCATATAATATTTAAGAGAAAGAAAGCACACACTTATTCACCCTACTGTTGCAGGTGTATCTCTAAGCTTATAATCTGTCTCTTTTGTTTGAGCATTATATAAATTTATATCTATGACTATTATGTTTTCACAGTGGATGCTTTTAGTTTGAGATTATATTACAAAAATGTTATTCGAATTCAACAAGTGGGCTAATTGTTACACTAGAACAATCACACACCCAACTACATTTATTTGAGAAAAAAAAAATGAGCCAACTATTCTATAGGTTGCTGCTAGAGGCTTATTGATGAAAATAAAAAATGATTTTTTTATAGATATATTTGGTATGACGTGCTTTAGAATATTTTAGATATATTAGGCAATGACATAATCTGTAACATTTTAGATGTTTTGGGCAATGGAAGGTTTTGAAACATTTTGGATACATTTAGCAGTAGAAGGATTGGAACCATTGAGGACAATATGTGTCCTGGGGCCTAGCTTTATCTCAAAAGAAATCTTATTGAACATCGTTCACTGTCCTGTGCCATGTTTGTCTCTTGCTCGAGGATACAGGGGTTAAAAGGGGATTTTCCATTTCTATTTTCGTAATTACTTTTATGTTTTATTGTTATCTTTTACAATTTCTATATTTTTCAAATTTCTTTATCCTCTATTTGAAATTTCCCACTTCCTTTGTGGCCTCTGGCCTTTAAAACAATTTTTTCGCTTGACACTCCTATTGGGCTCTGATACGATTGCACTTTATTGCAGCAGTGCAAGAGCTAAACAAAACAAAATTTAGTGGTTAAGCTGCAATTTATTCTCAATAAAAATGGGGCTTTGACATTTCCTTCACTCCCTTCTAAAATGACTAAGTCCAATTTATTTGGGGCTACGGTTGAATGTTTTGAATAATAATTTGCCGCTGGAAAATGTGAACCGACCTAAAGATTCATTGTCCATTCAGAATATTTTTTTTGGGGGAATCCTTTAGATTTCACAATTCCTCTACTTCATCTGAACCCTGATGCCTAAAAAAAATTGTATTCAGGTTCTATATTTTGAGTAGAATTTTATTAGAAAACAATTTGGATTGTTAGATATATTAATTGGCATAGTGTTTTTGTTATTTTTTGTATTGAATTTAGTTTGAAAATTGTAGTACATAATCAATGTTCAAATCAGCCATATGGGTGGATCAGTTTATAGTAAAGCAACAAAAACATCAATATAGCTGATATACATCTTCCTCATACCTAAATAACTGGTACATAGAACACATTGTTTCTAAGTAGTAACTTTATTGCTGCTATACATTAACTATGTTGCAATAATCAATAATTAAGAAGAATTACAATAATCATAACTACCAAGACAATTTACTTAGATTAAGAAAGTTGCCTAAAAGGCCTTGGCAGTTATTGAAGTGTTTCAATTTTATTTATACATTGAAAAATAAATTGATTTCAGCGATCCCTAGATGTTTCCCAAAGCCAGTTGAGGGACGTCTCAGACATCCTTAGCCATTTCAAGGATGGGCATATGTACAGGCAACGCCTTCCCTCTTTGGAGGGCATTTTGAGAATATTCTTTGGTATATCCCAGATACAAGGGATTTCATTGGATGTCTCTCTATGGTTTTCTATTTGGATGTGGGAAGCGGCGGGGATGGGGGTTTTAGTGGGCGAGGTCACAGAAAGTAATGATAGACAATAAGAAACACACCTAGCTGATTCAAAGAGGATCAACTTCTGAGTTATTTCCATTTTATTTTTTTATTGTGGAAAATGGAAATATACTTTTAAAATGCATATTCAGTCAACATTGGAGAGTAAAATCCTAGGATAGTTTTAAAATTTGAAAAAAAAGCTCATGCATCAACTTGATTCTAACATACCTTTGATAGTCTTTCCTTTTGCTAATGGTCTTATATATTCCCTCACAAATCTTCCAAGTTCAACTATCGTCTCATCTCCTCATTTCTCTTTGGATCTCCATATTTCCCCATTTATGGTCTCATGTCTAATATATGGTGTCTCCTTTGGAGTTGATACATTTTCATCCATTTTCTTCTTGATTGTTTATTTTCATTGTTCTCTTTTTACTCAATTAGTAAAATGAGACAGAGTATATGTCTCCAATTTTTTTTTGCTATGGATCAAATCTTGGCTTGCTATATTTCAGTGCTATTATCCATGGCATAAATGATCTACAAGTTATTTTGTAAGAGTTCCATACATATTATGTTTGAATGTGTGCATTGATCATT
>MU228438.1:319038-337704 GCA_018584345.1 Thuja plicata
AGCATGAAAAAATCAAAAGCATAAATCAATCATAAATATGGATCAAATATGCTGAACATAGCTTATATCTTATCTTTAATTTGCCTATATAAAAATGTCTACATTACTGGGTGCTAGCTCAATGGAAGAGCACTTGCTTTACAAGCAGGAGGATGGTGGTTCGATTCCATTGCGCCCTAATATTTAATCAATAATATTGTAATTTATATTTAACAATATTGATATTTTGTTAAAATTCATTTTAGATTGGAGATAAATGTTAGCTGTAGTTTTCATAGAGACAAAAATTGTCTGAGAGACAATAATTTTGATGTTTTAATTGTCTTATAAAGACAATT
The DNA here is from genome assembly GCA_018584345.1 of Thuja plicata. Lineage (NCBI taxonomy): Eukaryota > Viridiplantae > Streptophyta > Pinopsida > Cupressales > Cupressaceae > Thuja > Thuja plicata. Next base: position 319,377 of record MU228438.1, read on the forward strand.
ATTTAAGACAATAATTTAAGACACTCGTTTAAAGACAGTATTTAAGACAATATACAACTTTTATTTTGTCTTAAGACAGTTTAATAAAAAAATGTCTCAAAAAATGTCTTAAAAGCCCCTATATGTAGTAGTGGGTGTGTCTAATAGTAATCATAGCAACTTGGCTATCAGATGGGTTAGGTATAGTTCACTTTCTTACATTGTCCACCAGACGTGGAGGATTTCCCTTTATTATGACGGATGGCGGGCCCCTTGTTTATTCTTTCCGTTTTTGGTTGTCTTTCTTTACATGTAAAGACAAAAAGTGGGCCCACCCGTTGCGGTGGCTTCTAGGAAATTGCGCCCTGCATTCGTTTCAACTTCCAAGTAATTACGGATGACCTTACTCGGGTTTTTTGTTCTATAAATAGGCTGGAAGAAGGGCATTCGTTTGAGAGAATAAGGAACATTTTATGTTTTGAAGGTTGCCTCTGTGTAATTGTGAGATAAGAGTTTAAGATCTGTCTGTAGTTGAGCTGTAACATCTCTCAAACTGAGTCCAATCATCTGTTACCCTTTTTCTCTATTGTTACTAAGCCTTCCTTCTCCACTCCTGCAACTTTAAAATATACATTGTGAATATTTGGTCAACGGTGCATTTTTACATGGTGAATGAGGAGGATCTCTTGCAAGAACTTGTCGAGATGTCGGAAGGTTTAAAAAAAAAATATTACACGCTCTCATATTACAGGCCCTATGGAGAATATTACAGGCCCTTTGGAGAATATTACAGGCTCTCTGTAGAATATAGGCGCAGTGGGCCAAATTATTTCGACCGTAGGCGAAGTTATCTCGCCGTGAAGGACAAATATATCGATATCAGGCGAGATAACCTCAACATGAAGGCAGATTATGGATTCTTCTACGGAGAAGAATGTTTGCGCTACGTGGAGAGAGATTTTCTGGCCATAAAAAAAAATTTTCTGGGCATGAAGCAGGACTATCAGAGGGGTTTTGAAAAAGATTTTGAGAGCATGAGGGAATTTTTTCTGGGCAGCAAGAGAGATGAATTGACGCCTTCCCTAGGCCCTGATATTTTCAGGCATGACGTGTTTCTGAGTTTTAGGGGAAGAGATGTGAGAGAGACTCTGGTTGATCATCTCTCTCAATCTCTCTCCAAAGCCGGGTTGCGTGTCTTTTTAGACAGCAAGAATTTGAAGAAGGGAGCAAAAATTTGGCCGTCTTTGAAAAGCGCAATTGAAAAGAGTGCCATTTGTGTTCCTATATATTCAGAGGGGTATGCGGAGTCAACGTGGTGCCTCAAGGAGTCCGCTGCAATGTTGAAAACCCCCCACTTAATCATTCCTCTGTTCTATGGCGTGGATCCAAGTGATGTTAGATATCCCCTTAACAAGAGAAGTCCGTTTAAGAAATCATTTGAAAAGCATTATGGGCATCCGGATCGACACCCACAAGAAGAGATCGACGGCTGGAAGAGTTCTCTTGGAGATATCTGCTCTCGCTCTGGCTGGACCGTGGGCGTTACACAAGAGTACGTAATTTCTCTTTATTTTGTTGAGTCTGTTAACATTCTTCTAATTGTTCTCTCTTGTTATTACTGGATCTTCTTGTGCTGTTATTAGATTTTTTTTTAATGATAAATCAAAGAGTTTGATTCACAATTCTGTAATATTTTGATCATTATGAGTTTAGAAATTTAATGATTCACCTTCACTTTCTATTTCTATTTTCTATAGATTTATTGAAATGCGCTTCTAAAATTATATTGACTTTTCATGGTGATTAATAAATTGCTTTATAAAGTCAAATAATTTAACAATACTTTGCACATCTTTCTAATTGGTTCTTATACCTAATAAGACTAGCACCCCATTGCAGTTTCGATGTTGCAGTAGAGGGGATAGTGAAGGATGTAATTGACATACTTCGTTCTGAAAAACAATAACTTTAAGGTGAGAAAGGGTTAATTTACACATTCATTACAATCTTATATAGAAATTATTACTTTTTGGAGTTGGTAAGTTTATTAAATTTTTTTTATATTATTATTATTATTTTTTCGTTTTACATGATGCTAATGGTTGTTTTGTTGTCAACTTTCATGTAGGATTTGCTTGGGCTAGAGATTGGTCAATCAACTATCAAAAAAAGTTTTTTCAAATTATATTAGTGTACATAAAGTTAGAGAGCCCCAAGGTGTGACAATACAATATAAAGGTGTATTCCACTTTTCAATACAATTTCTGGGAAACCATAAATTGATAGTTTTGTATCAATTGATGATGTAAAATAATCAATTGTCATTTAATGTGTAATATCATTTTGTTATTTAAAAGGGGAATTATAGAATTTATTTTTATTTTTCTATATTTTATTATATTTTTATTGTTATTTCATTACGTGATAGTATGCTAATTGACACAACTTTCACTACAAATAAAAATTGTTTTGGTCAATTGGAAATACAATGAATATAAACTAATCCAAGAGATGAATTAGATAAATATGATAACTCCTCTTCATGGTGAAAAGCTAATCTAAAGTGCCTTGAAGAGATCAAAGGCTAACAATTACATTCATTAGGAGGTTTTTTTATTTTTATTCCAAGCATTTTAACTTGGGGATAAACCTAAGGTAAAAAAATGCTTATCAAGTGTAATCTCCTTTGGAAGAACTACATGATATTAATGATTGTTTTGTTGTCAACTTTGATATAAGGTATGCATGAGATTAGAGATTATTCAACCAAATATTAAATACAAGATTTTCTTAAGTAAGACAAGTGTACAAAAAATTATAAATTAAAAAAAAAATGTAAAATACACGATTATGACAAAAAATGTACAATTATATATGAAAGATAGTTACTAGATTATCACAAAAAATAAAAGAACACTAGAACAACAAACTATTTTTCTACTCTAATTAGTTAAAAGCTCATTGAATTTCCTCTTACAATTGTCATACCCTAATTTCTCTGACTTTCAATGGTATTTTCATTATTTTTATTAATTATTACCCTAATTTATAAGGCTAGTAAGTATCTTACAATCCCACACAAATGATAATATCGCTTTAAACGTCTTGTGCTTAAATCAAAGTATCATCCTATGATGATTTCCTTGATAAGTAAAGAGCTTCATTACCTTTGATATAGCAACTTTCAAAAATTAGAAATGGAAGCACAACAACCAAAAACGGAAAATGACAACTTTTATTATAACCAGTTGGCAGTTGGTATGATTATATTAAAATGAACCCTAAAAATAATTATTATCATTATTTTTATATGAATAAAATCTTAGTTCCGCATAATCTGTGCAGAAGGCTGACTTTGGGAAAGCGACCGAGCAACTAATTCCCAGTATATTTTCTTTGGCCTTTTGACTTATATATTTATGTAATATTATTACTATTCTTTCTTTAAATGTCTTATGCCTGCATCTTTGATCATTATCATATTTTTATTGTTTTTATAAAAGGTTCAGTGAATCTGATAATGATTTAAAATACATACAATGCAGATTAATATTCTGATACGTAAACATATAACGTGTGCTTGCTTGTTTATGAAGATAAAAGGGTATATTAAAACATTTAGACTTATAGAATATAAATAGGCAGCCCTTGGTATATGTTTATTAGTTGTAGAGCCATCAACATAGCTAACCTAAAATAAAATACTTGTATTATATTTGTGTATTATTGAAAGCAATGTGCACAAATATTGTAGAAACACCAGCATCTCAAAATATACTTAATTTCAACTTCAAGTTTATTTCTTTCTTTTCTTAAAGGTGTTTTAAGATGGAAATACTTAATCTTAGATAATTTTCTATATTTATTGTTTATTTTAATCCTCCTAAAAATAGTTATAAGCAATTAAGTTGCATACAGAGACAACCAAAAAACAATAGTCAAAATCTAATGTACTGATCTATGAGTGCACAAAACTAGTTATTAACAAAACTAGTGATACACTTCCCCTAATACCTTTTCTCTTTCTCTAATAATTTTTAGAACAAAAATATTAACAGAATTATAGACAACTTCCCTCACTCTTGCATGTTTCTTCCCACCCAAATTCCCAATTTCTAAGAACCATCTTCTTTGACCAAAATTTTCTATGGATTAATTTTAATGAAAGTTGACCAAAATTTTCTGTGGATTAATTCTAATGTCATAAAGATATGGTAGGCAGCCCTATTTTTTAATTATAATTTTTTATATTGATCAAAACTGAATTACAATAATAAATAATATGCCCCTTTTTTAAATTTCTGTATTTGATTGTCTATATTAACCTTTTCAGATGCCAAGTTATCTTCCGCCTCATGTACTCTATATACACTTAAAAAAACTTCTACTGAGAAATAACACCCATGACTATCCAACTAACAAAAACTCAATTCATACTAAATTAGGAATGACAAGGTCTGGTTGTTTTCAGCGATGATTATTACATATTATTGATTGAAGAGGAGGATGGAACAATTAAGACAGATATTATAAAACTATTTTCATTTCCTCCCCTTGAATGAATCGTTTACATCTGCCTCTGTTTATAGAATGACGGTGAATGGTTTGTGCAGTTCTAGATAATTCTTGGTTAACAATTTGGTCTAAACTTGCCGTAGTAGTTGGACAATGATTAATTTAACTGTTCCAACACATATGTAATATGATGCAGGGATTATTGAAACTTTCAGAGACTAAAAGTGGGCCTGCCTGTCATGTCATTGCCAAATAAATATGTAAATTGGTCCACAAAATTATTTTAGTGGTATGTGAGCTAATGTCTTGTCAGGGTGGCTTCAAGGAAATTGTGCCTGCCTGCATTGCTTGCAACTTCCAAGTAATTGGTTCAACATAACCTCCCTCATATGCGAAGAATGGATGGATGAGTGGTTAATTTCTTTTATAAAAGCCTGGGAGGAGCTTATTTTTAACAAAGAACAAGTTTGCATTATACACCATTTTATATTTTGAAGGTTGCCTTTGTGTTATTGTGTGATAGGAGTCTACGATCTGTGTGGTTGAGTTGTAACATCTGTAAAATTGAATCAAATCATCTCATGTTTTCTCTCTATTGTTTTTTTAGTAAACCTTCCTTCTTTCTTAGAATCATCTGTTTTCTCTCTATAGTACAGTTTGATCTAAAACCTTGGTAGCAGAATTCTACATAGTCTAATTTTAGAAGCTAGCATTTTGATCATTCTATTTGGTTTGCTAACATTCTTCATATTCTCTTCTCTTGTTCTTATTAGATCTGTCTTGATGATGGATCATAGAGTTTGATTTAAATGTTGACGACAAAAATTGACATGGTCTAATCTTGAAATTAGGATTTTAATCATTATGAACTGTGAAAATTTCATGAATTTAATCTTCACTTTTTAAAAAAAAAATTATCAAATCCTTGCTTCTAAAAATATGGCTATTTTTCACAGTAATTAATAAGTTGCTAAACGATTTAGCATTATTTTTCATGTTTATTAAGTTGGTTATCACTAATGACCTATTCAATTTTGAGGTTGCACAGGAGGGGATTGTGAAGAATGTGGTTGACATACAAAAGAAATTTTAGCTGGACATTGAAGGGTTTGTCACAAACTACACATTCTCAATTAGATCAAGAAAATTTACAATCTTATATATATGTCGTTCTTGTTTAGAGTTTGATAATTTTATTAATTTTTTTTAAAAAGTGCATTAATTTTTTAACTATAAAAATGATCAAAATAGTTTATAAATAGTGTAGGATATCAGTTTAGTTATGCTTTATATTTGTAGAAGTGATATTGGATCTTTCCAATAGAACTAGTATATATGAAAGTATCTACTAATATCAAGTAAATTATTTAGAACATATGATTATATTATATTTTCTATCAATTCAATTTTAAATTTTTTTTATTTTTATTTTGCATAATACTAATGATTTTTTTGTTGTCAACTTTGATGTAGGGTTTGAGACTGATCAACTAGTTGTTATATACAAAGTTTTGAAAGTTTTCTCAAGTTAGATGGATGTCAAAAAGTTTGAGAGCGGTGAAATAATTGTCAAATGTAGAGTTTCGTTAAGCTATATGAGTGCACAAAAAGTTACAGAGCGGTCAAGCAATTGCCAAATATAGAGTTTCCTCAAATGAGATTGGTATACAAAAACTTAGATAGAAGTCAATCAACTGTCAAATATAAAGTTTTTGTAAATAAAATGGGTATACATGAGGTAAAAGAGCAATTAAAAAATGTTTGTACTTTTTAAATTAGATCAAAAAAATCTTGATTTTCTCATATGATTGTAGATGTTTTTAGATCCTAGAAAGTTAATTTTGATTTGTAACATTTATGTAAAGGACAACTTAGGTATGGGTGATCTTTGCAAAAGAGAATATGCACACCATCTCCTTCAACCTGATTTCCTAGGTAGTCACTCTATATATGTATCTTTTTCATTTATTTTAAGGGTTTATGTTTTGTGGTTTTTGTTGGCCATAGTGTAGAATAATCTAAGGTTTTAAAAATATGAATGTTTATCCACCATTAAAGTTGTTCTTTAAGTTGCAAATAGGTAGCTATTATAGAATATATATGTAAACAATTGTATGCTTGGTTGGTTGTTGACATTTTAGTTTTTTTGTGGAGTAAAAGGTGTGACAAAACCTCTTTTTGTAAACTTTATTGTATCAAACTTGTTGGTATAGCTGTAAGGAAAGTTTAAAAATACTATATAATTATAACATTTGCATTGTGGTACATGTAATGATATTTTGCTTGTAGATAACTATTAGGAAATTCAAAGGATTATTAAGTACAAGCCTTTATCTTATAGTGTACATATGTTGTTATTTATAGCCTTTTTTTTGTCATTGTTGGATATAACTCTATCACCCAATAAGGACCAATAAGTAAGAATCTTAACCTTCCACATCCATTAAAATATTCAAAAGTCATTCACAAGTAGTATTTAGGAAATAGGAATAAATAAATGTATTATTGTTTATGATTCATTATTACATCTAGGGATGAATCTTGAATAAAATGACAATGTTATATCATTATTGAAGAATATACAACATGTTTGTACTTTGATAAATGTTAAAAATTTGAAAGAAATTATCTCAAGGCTTTACTTCACTATTGTCATTTATAGATATGTGTGTTAAACATTGTATTACTTATATAGAGGTTATTGCATCTACTCTTCTAAATACGTCAATTTTCCACAATTCATGAATTTATGATGATTGCTTTTAGATTCAATTGTATTGTTTTTAATTTGTGATTCATTACTAGGATAAATTAGAACTAATAGAAAAAGAATGAGTAAGAAGCACACCAAGACATTTCAAATGGAATAAGAAACTAAAATAAAATCATCCAAATCCAATTGCATACTTGACCCCAAAATGTTTCTAGGTTAATGTGGGAAAGAAAATAATTCACCAACCTAGAGGTCGACTAGGACCTGAAGGGATGCACGATTCCTTTCAAACCACCTCACTAAGCTGACTAGGAGTGTCAGGTAGATCAGAGCCGAGTTGTGGGAAATTTCTTAGTTTGATGCGGGTGTTTGATTAATTATGATTAAATGGAGTGTGAATTTAATTGATTAAGGATTAACAATGTATGTACCTAAATGTGCTTGAGTTGATTAAATATAAATTAAATGATCAAACAGAGTGATTAAAGTATTTCAATTACGAGAACTAATAAGGATAGGAACAACAAATAACCTCTAGAATCTGTGAACTTACTGTCACAGACAGAGACACGGTCTAGAGGACAACAACATGACCATGGGACACCAGCGTACCGCGTTGGCATCTCGAATGGATAGAGTACAGAAGGGAACATAATGAAACGTAAAGGCGAGTAATAGAATGAACTACTATGGGAAAATAATAGAATGAACGAAATGAAATAAAACTAGTCTAGATATATGAGGTAAGAGAAATAGCAAAGAACTAAACATATTATATGTTTTTATGATGAAATGAAATAAAAGAAAAGAATGGAGAGATGATACCTGATTCGATGTTTGATAACGCAGTCCAAATAAAGTCCTCGAATCCACAATCGAAACCAACACACAAAGAAGAATGGGAAATGGTTGTGGCCATTTAAGATGCTTATCACAATCAAACCCCTGCTTTGGTGTTTCCACCTCTATGGATAGTCGTTGAGATGCTATAACTCGGTGATAGATAACCGATAATGGATGATAAATAACAATAATCTAAATAGAACTGCTAAGATGAAGATAACATGCTTAAAAGAAAAATAATATGGAGAGAGGAATCCCCAAATTCAAGTAGAGTGCTCAAATGCGTGTTATGAAGTCAGATACAAGAGCTTGACGTGTTGATAATGGTGGACCTGCAACAAAAATGATATGGATGGATGCAAAATGGTGGTGCAAAGCTTGTGAAGAATGCCTAAGAAGCTGCAAGAAACTCAAATTGATAGCCAAAATATTGAATGAGTGTGTAAGAAGAAAGAAAGAGATTTTTGAGAGGTCAAAATGCATGATATGAGGGGTTTTTTAATAACCTAGAAGAAATCCGTGCAGAAAACCATCAACATGGGTGTTACAACTGTAGGGTGGTAGGTTTGTAATAATCAGACGGTCCTTTGCACATCTGCAAATTCATGGACAAGAGTATGTCACACAGATATCTCCGCAGCGCACACATGTCTAAGGGTTGTTAGGACTTCATCATGTGGATTTGAGCTGGAAGGCGAGGTGGAAAGATGACAAGGCTAAGAAAGAGTGACAAGATTTGTGTCTTAGGCTAAAGTGGAAAAAATATGAAAATGGTATCTTACACAGGTGATCTGAATTATGAATTAGGTTACAATACCTGGTGTGATACCTGAGGTATTGCCAAGTTCAATATAAAAACTAGAAGACTAACAATAGAATTGCAAGTCAAAAAGTGATCCATTATATTCAAAATTGGAGTTTATAAAAATATGATGGATCCCAAGGGTCACTAGAATCCCTTGGAAACAAAATGAAGAGTCCTCATAATGTTTATTACAAATAAACTTATTAAAACTACCAAATATTTTTAAAAAAAATATATATAAAAATTTAGGCCCACTTGGAGAAGGCATAACTTTCTAATCCTAGCTCCGATTTGCGAACCATTTACTTTGTTAAAAATATAATTAAAAATTCTAGAATCAAAATTTGAAGGTCACACCAAGGTGAACCCTTCTTGGGAGAGATAGGCCCAGAAATGCCCCAAAGACCTTCAAAAATGTTGTTTACTGAGACATAGGAAATACTGAAAAAATATATTTCTGTATTTCCCAAATCCATCCTGATCAACGGGGGTGTAAAATTTACATCATTACATTTTTCCCCCACTTAAGCAAGCATATCATCCATAGGAAGAGAGAGAAGATAAAGTAAGGAACTCTTATCCTCAGACGGTGATAAATATAAATCTTTAATTATTTCTTCTTATATTATTTTCAACGAGTCTTGGTTGATTGAATTAAATTTCATGTATCATATGACCCCTCAAAAATGGTGCTTCTATTCCTACCATGCTTATGATGTAGTAAAAGTGCAATCTATCTCACAATAGTTTACATTAGATAACTAGACATCGAAAGGTATATTTGTATTTTAATAACTATGTATTGGTATCTTTCATATTCTAAGATTTGTGAGAAATAATTTTTTTGTATCCATGTTGAATTATTATGGATTCTATGTGACTTTCTAATGAAATTGGAAATTCTAAAAATACCTGTATATTGTGGCACAAATGTTTGGGCAACATTGGTGAAGAAAGATGTTCAAAACCTTTTTGACATTTCGTAAATTTTTTACCTTAACAATTTTACATTAGGTTTGGACCATTTAGCGAATGTGTCTAATTTTTGTGTGATTGTACCTAGTTTCAAAATCATTTCCATAAACTTGATTTATTCCCCTATTAAAAACCTTTTTGTGACTCATTTTCTCAAGACTAGGTCGCCCAACACCCATGTCCTAGAAAATGAGCTCAACTTTTGAAAAATGAAAGTCGACCTTGCAAATAGTGAGAATTTACCATTTTGTCACCTATCCCTAAAAGTTGGTTTGAAAATTTTTAAATTTTTTTATATAAATACAAATCCCTTCTCCATTTTAAACTTTAACACTTTCAATCATATTCAGAAAGAAAGTCAAATCATCCAAACATGGATATACATTCAAGGAGCAAAGCATTCAAGTCTACTACAATAATCATGATCAATTATATTGTGATTCTTCATGTTGAAAGAATGCACTAACATGTTACATGACTTCATAAGTACCACATTAAGCCTTTTGTGAGATAACATGAAAAGGTTTCATACTTGAGGGAATATCTTGTCAATTTGGCATTTCATTACTTGTTTAGCCTTTTATATTGCTAGGACACGCTCATATCTCATCATTAGGCATTATGGAAGTAAAACAATTAACACGAGGTTTGACATTATAAAGCCCCTAAACAAAAAATTCTCTTTTTTTTGTGCAAGTACATATTTGAAAGTGGAAAAGTCACAAAAGCGTCTAGAGAAGATATTGAATTGAACTACAATAGACTTTGAACAGATGAAAATCCTTAGACTAGGTAACTCAACGCCCCTATCCTATTATTCTAAGATGGAATTTTAGAAGGTATATGTATAGAAATATGTGTGAATTTATTACACCTTCATGAGATTGATTTATCTAACTACAATTCTATGGAAAAAAATAAACAATTTAAACTAAAGAATTGCATTTAAATCACTACAAAGCTCATGGTTCTCTAACTAGTATGCTAGTAAAGCTCGCAACCTTAATCTCTACTAGTGAAAATCCTAGAATGTGAAATTGATACAAAAATATGCCTAATCTAGCTCAATTCTCTCTCAAAATGATGATTCATAATTCAAATGCTCATGAAATGCTCTCCAAAATGCTCAATTTGATATTGAAACTCTCAAAATTCTCAAGATTTATATGAAATTACCTATAGGTTTGATGCTTTACATTCAAATTTTCTAGGATTACTTCTGCTTGAAAATGGCTTGTATTTATAGTAAATTCCCAAGGGTAGGGGGTAGAGAACTACTTGATCATGATTAAGCCTTGGTTGAGTGAAAGACTTTGAGATGGTTTCAAATGAGGGGACAATTTAAATGATTGTCTCAAAGGTTGAGACAAAGGGACAAATTTGAGTGATTGAGATTCAAATTTAGGAGTGATCCATGTGCTTTGTGTTCTCAATTCCTATTGGTTTCTCAAATTCATGTTGAAAGATATTAGGATTATTTAATTCAATCAATTAATTAAATTAGCCATGTAGGATGAATAGGTTCAATTTGATTTTTGATTAAAACTATACAATTAATTGATTAAAATCAATTATATAATTGTGATTGCTCCTTTTAGGCTTAAATTCGATCATTTGATGTCATGGTTAATTAATCATTTGGTTTAACTTGATTTTGTCCACTTTGATTGATAAATGTCCATTTGATTTGATTTTGATCCATTTTGATGAAAATTGGAGCATTTGGCTAAGATTTACAGATTTGGATGATTCTAAGACACCTGCCTAGTTTTGGGTGTCTACAAATGCCTCTCTTTGAATTGGTGTGCAGAGCGCATTGATTCAAAGAAAATTGCATGTCCCGATCACTAATTTGATATTGATTGATTGATTGAACTATTCTGATTGATAACCTAATTGATTTGAAACCCTGATTCACAACTGATTTGATTTGATGTAGAATGCCCCACTGATAAAAGTTTAAATTTTCAATGTCCAGATTTGATTTAGAACCCTGATTTGATGATATGATGATACCCCCTCAGAAATGAAATAGATTGATCTCAAGATGCAAACTATGATGAGACTGATGTAAAACAAGATCCAATACAATTTCATTTCTGAAAACATTGATAGTGAGAATGATATCACAACATGCCCCAGTTTGCAGACAATGCAAATTTAGGTCATATTGAGTAAAAATCCCTCCAAAATTAGGTTTAATAGCTTAAATAGGTTGAAAAACCCAAATTTACTATTCATTTTCACTTTTGACTATTGAGATTCTTCTCTGATCCTGTGAAGATTATCTGTCATGGTTGTGCTTATTTGAGAGCATCGATTTTAGAGAGGACGTCGATATCAGAGACAACTAGATTACGGACCTCCGGTGAGTGATTTTAAACCTCATGGTGCATTTAATAGCATTTATGTCAAATTTTCATGCTTTTTAGATTAGTTCTCGTTAAATGCCACATATGATATTTTAAACCACACCTAGGCTAGTAAAACACCGCCTCTGCGCTTTTAAATGTCGCGTAGGAGAAATTAAACCACACCTATGAGCTAGGGAAAAAATGTTAAACCATGTTTTAAATGACGCGTACCAAAACCTCATGTTTTAAATGTTGCCTAGGAACATTTAAGTGACGCCTTTAAGTTGATAAAGTGTCACTTAAATCAAGAAGCACCGCCTTTGATAGGTTAAAGGAAACATATGATGTTTAAAATGATGCGTAGGTTAAAATTCCGCGTACACTTAGCCAAGTGACGCCTAGAGGAAAATGTGATAGAAATTTGATTTTAAATGCTCAAACTGATTGCGTATTGATCCTCTGGATTAACAATTAGGTTTCCAAGATAGATAGATTCTGTTATAGTAATGCAAAAAAGTGATTAGGACATTAGGATAATCATAACAATGAATGTTTGATTTGTCAATCTGATTGGATAGAAAACTGATAAGATAGATAACTGATCATATTGGTCCATGTCTCAAGATCTATAGGTGGGAACAATAAGGTGATTGCACTCAAGAAGAGAAAAGATTGATTGACTTAGGATAACCCATTGATAGAAAAATTCTGATATAATTCCCTTGATTTGAAAAATAGGCACATCTCCATAAGTTATATCTACAAAATATCGCTTCTTGGATCTTAGATTTAGCTCAGGAGCTTACAAATACAGAGTATAGAGTTATTGAGCTTTGTGGTTTGAGATTCCTTCTAGACATCCCTCGGTTTCATTTGAACCAAGGTCTACTGACGATTGTGGTAGAGCGATGACACTCTGACCACAATACCTTCCACTTGCCACTCGGGGAGATGACCATCTCTCTCGAGGATGTGTACAGACTACTCTCTATCTCTACTCATGGGGAATGATTTTATTATGATCCAGTTTATCATGGGAGTGTCTGTAGATGGGTCTTTGATGATGATACCATCAGAGATGACATGATTACCTAGTCACAGTTTGCTTCTTTCCTGACATTGCCAGCAGTCTTAGGTGTTGTGATAGGTGGATTACCCCTTCTTGATAGTTGAGGTCAAGGATTATCTGTTGGATGGGGCTGCATTCTTGAGGATTTGATTGTACAGCCTCGACATTTTGATTGGGGATCATGTGTGTTAGCACAACTATACCATGATATGCATGAGATTGTGTATAGATCTAGTTGTGCAGTATTAGCCGATGCAGTTCTTCTTCAGTTGTGGATATGGGAGCATATTCCCATTACTAGACTGATAGTAGTGCGTGTTTGAGGCCGCAGTTGTCCTTATGCCTTTTTTTACGGTGGCATGGTTGTCCAGCATCATCTGGGAAAACTAGAGTGTTGGTGTCATATGATTGATGATATGGATCAGGTCATGTGGCGACCATATTTGGGATGTGAGGGTTGGTGGAAGGACCATGATGAGCTCCTCTACATGCTTTTGTTGAGGTGGATGATTCACTTGTGATTGAGAGATTCTATTTTGGGAGGGTATCTAGGAAGTACGGCCGAGTACAGGACATGCCTCACGATATGGCCCTTTATGCATGAGTATAGGCCAAGCAGTCTATGTGGGGTGCACAGATTGATTTTTAGTATGCATGCGATGAGATTGACAGATTGATCTTCATTAGATGGGACATGTTAGAGCATGTAGAAGATGCGGGGATTTTTATGGACTACAGAGAGTGGTTCTCCAGACATATATTTATGAGGTTCACAGACCCAGCAGAGCCGATCCTAGATGCAGATGATACATCAGATGATGAGGGCGGGGATGGAGGAGATGGTGGTGGTGGTGGTAGGATACGAAGACGAAGAGCTCCTAGAGTTCAGAGAGCTCCTAGGGTGATTGGTAGAGGACGGGTGTGACCTTGGACACGGGTTGGTCACATCAGATCGAGAGGTGGGGGATTCAGGCCAGCGCGACAGGCATAGGGACCTGGATTAGTTTAGCCTCAGCCGAGGGTTGAATGGGGATAGAAGAGACAGAGAGTTGGGCTACAGGCTCATATTGTAGCTTCTAGATAGGTTCTAGGAGCACAAGATCCTCCACAGGTACATACACAACAGGTTCCTATAGTTTAGGGATAGATTCCGGCATAGCAGGTGCCTCCTCAGATATCAGTTACACAACAAGTGTCAGTACAGGCTCCTCAGGCACCATAGGTACCCCAAGCTCCAGAGGCTATAGATGCCTTGACTTAGGATGTGCACACTTTACATGTACAGGGTTGACAGCAGTGTTTGGTCGATTAGATCATGTGGCCATGATGATGCAGTAGTTTATGTCGATGATGTCACAGAGGCCTAGTGTTGCTAGTACGAGTTAGGGACCACCTTCTACTCAGGATAGAGTAGATGAAAGAGGGCCTGATGGGACAGGGGATGGATCAGGGATAGGTGACAGATTAGGTGCCCCTGCTGGGTCTTGATATATGGATATGGATCCACATTTTATGTTGTATCAGTTTATCATGTTTTATTGATTTGATCAGGACTATGTTGATGTATCATATTTATGCTATTGTATCAGATTTGATGGATCATGATTTGATGGACATTTATATGATGACTTTCCTTGATTCTCTTTGATATGTTGATGTTTAGATGTGAGATGTCTATATGCACATGTCTATAGGATGGTTTATGGATGCATTTTACTTTCTATTATGCTATGGATGAAGTGTATCTTACATATGATATAGATTAGATGGATGCAAATGATGTATGCACGTATACCTATATGCTTTTTCTTTCATTTGAATGTAATGCATTGATGTATGGATAGATTATATGAATACAACTATGTTTTTGGATTTTGATGTATGCAATTTTGATATGAAATGCACTACTTAACTAAATGTATGCAATGAATAATGATTAATGATTCTTGTATTTTCTTTTTCTAATATGAAAATAATGATTAATGCTATGAATGAATGAATGCAATGCAATGCAAAAGATAATCTCACATCATTGATTGAACCAAGGATAATTTAAAATTGAATCCCCCCAAATGAATTTATGAATCAAGATTGGAATAATGAACCCCCTTCACTTGGAAAAATACTTAAAATAAATGCAATTAATCTATCATGAAAATGTAATACAATGCAACTAATTGTCACTAGTTATTTGCGAAAGAACTACAAAAGAGATATATTTTCATCATTGAGCATTGTGGAACTAGGAGTCGATACAATCCTTACTAGTGCCACTGCGACCATAAGAATATGAATACGAATTTCATCGTAGTTGGTAAGCTCTTTAGGAACTTAGTACAACTCTCACTAGTTGAATGACCAACTATGGGAGTATGAATACCGGTTTCAATGGATTCAATGTTGGAAGTGGATTTTGGTATTAAGATATGGAAAAACTAAATAGCCAAGGTATCCTTTTGCGTAAACAAACAAAGGTTAACCCTCCTTCCTATATGAATGTCCTTGATGGTTCTTTGATGACCATGTCATTCAACTATTTCACACAAGTTTGGGGATCTTCCTCAAAATAGTCACACAAAAGCCAATAAAAACATCATGTCTCCATCATCGCCAATCTAGTTGAAACATCATCGATGAGCTAAAAAGAATAGGACTTGAAAAGGTGAATGAAAATCATCAAAAATTTCAAGTGTTTTGCAGTGTATTTTGATTTTCAATAAGAATTTCAAACATTCTAATCATGTAAGTGTTATCAAAGTTTTAATCCTAATAAAATAAGTCAATGAAGCTCAAGGATCAAAGTATGCGATCAAACTGTTTGAATTGAACAATGATATCCATCAAAGGTTCCAATATATCTCTCCTCTAAAATTCTAAAAATCTGCTTCTGTCATGTGACCAAGATGTAGCACTTTTGAATCCGTTAGTATCAAAACCAATGCTTGTGTCCCCAAGTGATAAATATGATCATGTGTAAAACTTAGGGCAATATGAAACCTAGAATGCAAAAATGCAGCTAAAAGGCTTTATTATGATTATGCACAAATGACGGATGCAATGAGGATATGTACAAATGAGATGGCAAAAAAAAAATATGTAAAAATGCAACTAGGAAAGACCTAAGGGAACAAAAAGCGTCTGTTTCCAGGTTTTCACCTTTTGGGTTTATTGCTTTTTTATTTTTTTGCTACCAAGGCGCCTATTGCTAGGTTTTGACCAAGGCACTTTTCTCTTTTTCAATTTTTTCAATTTTTTCTTTTTTGATTTTTATTTTATCATCAAGGCGCCTATTTGCTAGGTTTTCACCAAGACAACATTTTTAATTTTGCAATTTTTTGACTTTCTTCATGCTCAATTTTCTCCTTTTTCTAATTTTCTGCTTTTCCATTGTTTTTGACTTTTTGATCTTTTTTTATTTTGATATTTTCTTCTTTTTTTTTTGGATTTTTACTTTTTCTCATGTACAAAGAAGATGCTAACTCATTTGATACTCTTGCCTGATACTCTTTCATCTGATTAGGTATGAAACCTCTTTAAATGTATGTTATTAATTGGCTCTTGCAACTCATCCCCTTAACAATCAGCTAGTTTGTATGTTCCCATTCCAAAAGAAGAAACAATTACAAAAGGACCAAGCCAATTTTCTTCCCATTTTCCTTTCTTTTCTTTATCAACTTGATTTTAGGGTTTTCTCTTAAAACTAAGTCTCCCACTTGAAAGGTTCTTGGTTTGATGTGCTTGTTGTAGTTTCTTGAAATTCTATTTTGATATACCTTCCAATGATCATATGCTTGTGTTTGATGTTCCTCCAATAATTCCAATTCTTGAAGTTGGGAAACCCTGTAATTCTCATCATTGATTAATCCATGTAGTGATACTCTTAGGGAAGGAATCTCAACTTCTAGGGGTAAAACAACTTCAGCCCCATAAACCAAGGAAAAGGGTGTAGCTGTTGTTGGTGTATGGATGTTAGTTCTATAGGCCCACAATGTCGGGTTTATCTAAATATGCCAATCTCTTCCTGACTTATCAACCGATCTTTTCAATATGTTGAGGATGTTGTTGTTTGTAGCCTCGTCTTGTCCATTACCTTAAGGATAGTAAATGGAGGAAGAATGGTGAATAATATGGAATGTTTCACAAAGTTCATCCACATCTTTGTTCTTGATTTGTTTTCTATTGTCCGTGATGATGGCATGAGGAATACCATATCGACAAATGATGTGATTAAGGATAAACATAGAAATCTATTTCCCGTGGTAGTTGTCAAAGGAATGACCTCTACCCACTTAGTGAAATATTATGTCGCTGTGAGGATATATTTATGTCCATTAGAAGATGGCGGGTAAATCATGCCACTTAGATCAAAGCCACATTGATAAAACAACCATGGTGTGATAAACAAGGAGAAAGTTTCCCGTTACCTTAATGGGTTGAGGCCGAGCATTTAGGAGGAGTTGAACTTGATTCGAATGAACAACATTGAAGAGGCCTACCAGTTTGCCCTAAAGGCAGAGGAAAAGTTGAACAAGAAGTTTGAAAGTAGGCAAAGCGGAAGAGGTCATGGTGGAAGATCTGGTGGACGATCTTATGGAGGCCGAAATGAAGATTAGAAAAAGAAGGATAGGCCAGTAGTAGTTAGGGTCAGAGGGGAAATAATTTCAATCAAAATAATAGAGATCAAAGAGGAAGAGGACGAGGACAAGGATCAGGAAGAGGAGGCTTCCGTGGAACATGTTTTCACTGTGGAGAAGAAGGTCATAGGGCATATGAATGTCCTCGATGCCAAGGAAGAACAAACAGGAGAAATGAAGGCCAGGCCAGAGTTGCACATGTAGATGAAGATGCCAGATCATCACATTATGAAGATGCTGAAAGAGGAGAAATGCTGATTAACAGAAGAGTCCTACTGAGCGGTGAGAATGAACCTGAACAAAGGAGGAGCCTATTTCGCACCAGGTGCAAGTGTGAGGGTAAGTGTTGTGATATGATTATTGATAGTGGAAGCACTGACAATTTGGTGTCAGAAGAGATGGTGACAAAGTTGAAGCTCAAGAGACAGAAACACCCACATC
>MU228438.1:380110-390432 GCA_018584345.1 Thuja plicata
CGCGATCACCCGACTGAAGGCGGGTCCCATTCCTTTTGAAGCTCATAACATGAAATCAAGCGACAACCCGACTACAAGGAAATCGCTAAGTCTTGATACACTGAGAGAATATTCCATTTCTTATCAATACTACGCGACTGAGGGCAAAAGCGAAGTTGGGATATGATTCAGCATATTCGATTCTGGTAAAGCGATTAAGCAACTTGACTTAAGGCACATGTCTTAAGTGACTTGAAAAAGGTAACGAGGAAATATAAAGACATGGCCAAGGGTTTCAAAAAATATCGTTTAACACTTGGTTGCTTTGGGTTTTCAGGGTTTTGACAATTTTGGCAATGTATAGGTATAAAAACCTGAAAATTTTCTGAGCCAAAGCCAGACTGAACAAGAAGGGACTGAAATGGATAAGCCAGAACCAGAAAAAGGACAAGGAATAAGACCAAGGGATTCAAAAAAATTTCAACACAGTGCTAACAAGCCTCATAAAAGTTGAGGGAGCATTAGACAAACCAAATGGCATTACAAGCCATTCATATAAACTTTCTATAGTTTTGAAGGTTGTCTTTCATTCATCTCCTTTGTTTATCCTATTTTGGTAGTAGCCACTCTTAAGATCAATCTTTCTGAAGTACTTTTCCCCCCCTAAATAGTCCATTAGGTCTTCAATTATAGGTATAGGGAACCTATACCTAATGGTGATTCTATTAATGGCTCTAGAATCAGTACAAATTCTCCAAGATCCTCCTTTCTTAGGTGCTAAAATAGTAGGGACTGTACATGGGCTTATGCTCTTTCTAATTAGGCCTTGGTCTAATAACTCTCTGATTTGCTTGGCTATTTCCTCATTTTGTTGAGGGGTCATCTTATAGGCAGCTTTTTTGGGCAAGGTAGCTCCTGGTATGAAGTCAATCTTGTGGCTAAAAATTCTCTTAGGAGGTAGGGGAGTGGGTTGGCCATCACTCACAATATCTCTACACTCTTCAAGTATTTCTTTTACCTCATTTGGTATCTCTGATTTCTTGACAGAAACTTCATCTTTTGGCTTCAATACTAAAGCAAATCCAACTCCTTCTCCTTCTCCTAGAATCTTCAAGAACTCCTTCTCACCAACCATGAACACACTTGGACTTGATGCTTTCATCTCTCCTTCTGCTATTAGGGATTGGATTTTGAAAATCACTCCATCTTTCTTTAATGAGTATGCATTCTTGGTTCCATCATGCATGGCTTGGCTATCAAATTGCCATGCCCTTCTGAGTAGAAGGTGTCATACATCCATGGGAATAATGTCACATAGAACTCTGTCTTTATACTTTCCAATGGTGAATTCTACCTATGCTTGTTCTCCTACAAACACATGTTTTCCTTTGTTGAGCCATGTAACCTTGTATGGATTGTCATGTGGAATCCTTTTCAAATTTAACTTGGTGGCTACCTCTTCGCTAATGATATTATCAGTTGAGCCTGAATCAATAATGACTCTACACACCTTTCCTCTAATCTTGTACTTCACTCTAAAGAGTTCTCTCCTTTGGCTTGGTTCTTCTTTACTTGGCTCTCTGATTAAGGTCCTCTTTATCATGAGATTCTCACCTTCCTCTGATTCTAATGGTACCTCAGAAGGCTTGCTACTGCAACTTGATTCTTCTTGGACATAGTTAACTCTCTTTCCACCTCCTTGAGAAGTAGAACCTTTTTAGGACACCTATAGGCCGGATTCCCTAGCTGATTGCAATGGTAGCACTTCATGGTGGAAAAGTAGGATGCTCCTCTTCCTTGATTGTTGCTACTCCTTCCTCTCCAACTAGTGTTAGAGCCTCTACCTCTACTGAAACTTTTAGAATAGTCCCAAAGGATAACTAAGAGGGGGGGGGGGGTGACTCAGTTATCAGCTAATTTAAATTCTTTTCTCTTATTAATTCTAGATAGAATAAAGTAAATTCACATTTAGATAATGCAATAAACAACACCACAATTTGGTTATGGGGAAACCAAATGGAAAAAACCCTGGTGGGAATTAACACCCACAATGAACTATACTTGTTTATAATAATCCCTATTAGAAGATCTTGTAACCCTGTTAGGAGTTGTTCTTTAGAATGCAATAAGTATAGTGACTTGGTTAAGGGTCTGACCCTGTTAGGATTCTTTTACAAATAACCCTGTTAAGGGTGAGGACTCACTGTCCAAAAGCTCACTGCTTCAATGGTGAAGGCTACAACCTTTTATAAAATAGATATGCACTATATCTGGTGATGAACTATAGAGTAGACCTGATGTCTTGATCAGTTCCAATGTAATGTAATCTTCCACTGCTTCTTCACATAGATCCTTGATGAATGAAATATAACTGATATTCTTCTTTGTACTTTTTCTGTATCTTTTCTTATCATTCACACTTAGCGTTTCACAAATGAACTACTATAAGTATCTTCATCAAAGTATGAGATCATGGGACCTATTAGGAAACTCTTCATAACATCCTTTTCGTCTTGACTAACCACACAAAAATAATTACAACCGTGCAATATAAACTGAATAGACACAACGCTTCACAAAGCCGGCCTCACCAAATTAATTCTAACAATACAATCTTTTTTAAACACGTTTGGCACCTTTAGATAACTATCTTCAACTCATAATTAAACTTGAATATACACACGCATATCCCAAAGATAAGTGCAACTCAAGAACCAATGCAAATACTTCAGCTTTGTATAGATAAACTCTAGAAATGTAACTGCCACTAATAAAATTACACAACACAATGGCAACTTCATATTTGAGTCTGCGTGTATGAAAAAAACATAAACACCATGTCTACAACATGAATATAACCGTGCAAGGATTGATAGCATCATTTTGATAAGTAAATACATAACACTACTGTATATTATATGTTGTCATCAATGACAAACATACAATCAACTAGCTGCCAAAAGTAAATCTCCAACAATATCCCCCTTTGACATTGATGGTAACATATGATATTAAAAACATCTTCAGCACATGGTTTCTTCTTTGTTTTTATAATCTTCTCAATATCCTCATCAAAGATTCCTCTACACTGTTGTAGCTCCTCTGTCTATTTTTTTAAGTTACATGGTTATATACTCCCCCAGAGTATATGCTCCCCCTTACTATATTCTCCCCCTTTGACATCAATGGCAAAGGGCACCATAAACAATTAGGCATAGGTACTACTCTAGAAGTAGAGTAGTCAACCATTCATCAGTCACTATGGACTGATGTACTTGATTCTTTGTCTAATCAGACTCAGGAAAGGGAATTACTCCCAACTTCTCCCTGAGATACTCAAAAGTATCTTTTGATAAAGGTTTTGTGAAAATATCTTCCAACTATTCTTTGGTGCTCACATAGTCCAATTTTACTTCATTATCTGAAACTTTTTCTCTAAGAAAATGGCATTTGATCTCAATGTGCTTTGTCTTTGCGTGCATCACAGGGTTATTGGAAATTTTGATAGTACTGGTGTTATCACAGTGAATAACAATAGGATAATCAACCTGTATACCAAAATATTTAACCTTCTGCTTGATCAAAACTATTGTTGAAAAATTCAAGGCTGCTGCAACATATTCAGCTTCTGTTGTTGACTGAGAGATACAATTCTACTTCTTTCTTACCCAAGAAACCAACCTATCTCTAAGAAATACTGCTCCTCTAGAAGTACTCTTCCTGTCATCAATACAACTTGACCAATCTGCATTTGTATACACATGAAGTTGTACATTCTCTAATTTAGGATACCATAAACCATAGTCTATAGTTCCCTTTAGATATCTATATATTCTAATTATTTCCATTAGGTGATTCTATTTTGGTTCAGCTATAAATCTACCAACAATGCCAATTGCATTAGATATGTCTTGTCTAGATTGAGTAAGATATATAAGTTTTCCAATCATAGATTTTTTACAATGTCTTGTCAACTGCTGTGGAATCATCCTCTTTAGAAAGCTTGCTTCTTGTTATCATAGGAATTCATACTGGCTTACAGTCTTCCTTCATGAAATTCTTCAATATTTCCTTCACATATTTGGACTGATTTATGAATATTCCTTTAACTGTCTGTTTTATATTTAATCCCAAAAAGTATTTTATAGGACCAATCATGCTCATTTCAAATTCATTCTGCATTTCTTTTACAAATTCTACACTAAGTTTTTCATTACCTCCAAAGATAATGTCATCAACAAATATGACAACAAGTAGTAATCCATCATGTGTCTCTCTTGTGAATAAGCTGCAATCTGCTGCTCCTTTCTTGAATCCAATCTTGGTAAGATAACCATCTTGTCTCTCATACCAAGCTCTTGGGGCCTATTTAAGTCCATAGAGTGCTTTCTTCAATCTGCATACCATGTTTGGTCTATCTGATAGGTTAAATCCTTTAGGATGTTCTATGTAGACTTCTTCCTTTAAGTCACCATTCATAAAGGCTGATTTGGCATCCATTTGATATACTTTAAAATCTTTGAATGTTGCATAAGCCAAGAATAACTTAATGACTTCTAGTCTGCTCACAGGGGAAAATGTGTCAGTGTAATCTATTCCTTCCCTTTGTGCATATCCTTTACACACCAATCTTGCTTTATTTCTGACCACTGTACCATCTTCATTAATCTTATTCCTAAATACCCACTTTGTTCCAATCACATTTTTGTCACTAGGTCTAGGAACCAATTCCCATGTATCATTTTTGATTATTTGATCTAATTCTTCTTCCATTGCTTTCTGCCAATCAAAATCCTTGCAAGCATCTTCAACATTTAAAGGTTCAATTTGTGAAAGTAAACATACCTCTTCATCCACTGTTAAACTTTTTGCTTTAGATCTAGTCAAAACATTTCTGCTTTGATCTCCAATGATATCATCTTTTGAATGGTATCTAGATGTGAATTTTGGAATTTTTGGTGTGACATCCTCATTTGTAATCTCTGATACTTCTTTACTTCATGCCGGTTCATTACATGATACATCAATGCAATCAAACATTTCTTCAATAACAATGTCTTTACTGCTAGGCCTAGGTTCATCCTCAATCATGGGTGCATATTCATAGTACCTCTCTTGAACCATGAACTTTTCATCAATA
The DNA here is from genome assembly GCA_018584345.1 of Thuja plicata. NCBI lineage: Eukaryota > Viridiplantae > Streptophyta > Pinopsida > Cupressales > Cupressaceae > Thuja > Thuja plicata. The sequence continues at coordinate 385,230 of MU228438.1, forward strand.
TTTACATGATTACTTTCAATTATCTTCTTTAATCTCAAATTAAAACATCTGTATGCTTTGCTTTTAGTAGAGTAGCCAAGGAAAATACCTTCATCGCTTCTAGCATCAAACTTACCAACACCATCATCTCTCTTGATGTAGCACTTTCTGCCAAATATTCTGAAGTATTTTACTGTAGGTACATTACCGAACCAAAGTTCATAAGGTGTCTTATATGCGCCTGGTCTTAGTTGTGTTATGTTGATAGTATAGGCTGCTGTATTGACTGCATCTCTCCAATAGGTGTGCGCAACTTTTCCTTCAATAATCATAGTGCACATTGTATCAAGTATGATCCTATTCCTTCTTTTTTCAATCCCATTCTACTGACGGGTTCTAGGTGCACTCAACTATCTTTTGATTCCATGTTATTCACAGTAGTCATAAAACTAGTCAGAGGTGAATTCTCCTCCTCTATCTGATCTCAGACACTTTAGTTTCAATCCAGATTCATTCTCAACTTTGGCTTTGAATATTTTGAACTTCTCAAAGGCTTCAGAATTCTCCTTTAAGAACACAACCCACATCATCCTTAAAAAATCATCAACAAACAAAATGAAATACCTTTCTCCGTAATATGATCTAGTTTGAGTAGGACCACATAAATCTGTATGCACTAGGTCTAACTTGTTTTCAGCTGAGTTCTTCTTGCTTCTGAAAGAGCTCCTTACATGCTTTCCCATAACACATTCCTTGCACATTGTTTCAACCAATCTTGCAATACTCGGAAGGTCTCTAACTGCCTTGACATTGCTTATATTTATTATATTATCAAAATTGATATGACAGAGTCTCTTGTGCCACAACCAACTGTCATCCACTTTTGCAAAAAAACAACTTACATCTGAATTGAGCTAAAAAACATTACCTTTTGTTTTTGAGCCTAATGCAATCATGTCTCCTTATTTGTTTCTAATGATGCATTTGTTGTCTTTGAATTCCAAATGATAACCTTTGTCAAGTAGTTGTCTAACACTTAGTAAGTTGTGATGTAATCCATCAACATACAAAACATCATCTGTCTTATTCTTTCCATCCAGGGTGATGGATCCTCTGCCTATGATAGGTTTGGGAGTATTATCTCCAAATCTAACCATACCTCCTTTGTACTTGTCTAGATGAACAAATCTGTCTTTATCACCTATCATGTGGTGAGAGCATCCGTTGTTAATGATCCAATCAGTTTTGATGTCTACTTTCGAAATTAGGGCTAACTCCTGTGCTTCCTTTTCATCTTCAATGTCCATTTTCTCAAGCAATTTCTCCATTTCTTTAAGGGCAATGAATCCAATTTCATCTTCTCCGAAATCTTCATCAATTACACCTTCTTCAGCATGATAGCATTCTTTCTATATTTAGGTTTGTAATCAGATCTGAATTTCTTTACTCTTGTAGGACACTTGGATGCAAAGTGGCCAATCTTGTTGCATGATAAAAATTTGAATGAAAGTTGTCCTTCATACTTTCCTTTGCCTTTATTTTATCTTTTAGCAATCATGGAAATAATTTCTTCTAGTTCTTCATCAACTTCTTCTTTCTCATGATTGCTAGAGATGTGTAGAGATTTCTTACCATGGACTGAGGCTTTGAAAGCTGTTTCACTTTTGGGTTTAGTCTTCAATCTTGATATCTCAAATGCAGAGATTTTACTGATCAAAGTCTCTCTCTTGAAGTCCTTTGAAAATTGCATGGTTTCATCTAGAATATTGATCTTGCTGTCAATGTAGTCATCAGTTTGTCCATTATGTCTTCTTTTGAAATTTCTCCACCATTGTTTATGATTCCAAAAATTGCTTCATATATCCTGTGATTGTAGGCTCTGATGTTCTCTTCAGGTAACATCTCAAGATTGTTGTATTTATTTTTCCTTGTCTTCTTGTGCGCATTCTTTGCTTGGATATCTCCTTCAAACATGTCTTCTAAATACTTCCATATTGTGTATGCCTTGTCTACTTTCTTAATCTTAGAGAATACACTATCAGATAGTGCACTTATAAGGGCTTCTTTGGCAATTGCATTAGTTGTGAATGTCTCCTTTCGTCTACTAGTAGCATCATCTTTTTCAAGGTCTTTTAGAGAGGGAATAACAACTTGTTGTGTGGCTATCTCAAAGATATCAAAACCAACACATTGTAGATGTGTTATCATTTTGTTCTTCCAATCCAGATAATTATGTCCATCAAACTTAGGACTCTCTTTCTAAAGTATGTCATCTGATATACCTTAAGATGTTATGCTTTCTCTTCAAGGAACTTGGCTTTGATACCAAATGTTAGAATAGTCCCAAAGGATAACTGAGAGGGGGGTGAATTAGTTATCAGCCAATTTAAATTCTTTTCTCTTATTAATTCCAGAATACAATAAAGTAAATGCACATTCAGATAACACAATAAACAACACCACAATTTGGTTACGGGGAAACCAAATGGCAAAAACCCTTGTGGGAATTAGCACCCACAATGAACTATACTTGTTTATAATAATCTCTGTTAGAAGATCTTGCAACCCTGTTAGTGTTAGAGATTTGATTCTGAGCAGTTGATTGATTTTATGTTTGTCATTGATGACAACATATAATACACAGTAGTAATTCTGTATGTACTTATCAGAATGATGATATGAAGACTTGCGTGGATAGATACATGTTGTTGACATGTTTATTATGTTATGTTCATACATGCAGATCTAGATATGATGTTTCAGTAAAGTTATGTAATTTTGTTATTGGCAGTTATAGTTCTGGAAGTGTAACGGTTTAGGGCCGACATATATCACGTGTTTCTTGAGTTGCACCTATCTTTGGTATATGCATGTGTATATTCATGATTAGTTATGATTTGATGATATTAATCCAAAGGCACCAAACGTGTTTCAAGAAGATTGCAAAGTTAGAGTTAAATTGGTGAGGCCGACTTAGTGAAGCGTCATGTCTATTCAGTTTATACTTGTGCGGTTGTAATAATGCTTGCGTGCTTAGTAGAGCTGACAAGGATTTTATGAAGAGTTTTCTTATAGGTCCCATGATCTCATACTTTGAGGAAGATACTTATAGCAAGTCAAAGGTGACACACTAAGTGGGAATGATAAAAAAAGATAAGAAAGATGTACAGAGTAGATTATCAGAGTTGGTTCATTCATCAAGAGTCTATGTGAAGAAGAAGTGAAATATTGAAATACACTAGAATTGATCAAGACAATAGGTCTACTCTATAGTTCATCATCATATATAGTGCATATCTATTATACAAAAGGTTGTAGCCTTCACCATCAAGCAGTGAGCTTTTGGACAGTGAGTCCACCACCCCTAATAGGGTTATTTATAAAAGACCTTCTGACAGGGTCCGACCCTTAACCAGGTCACTATAATTATTACATTGTAAAGTACAACTCCTAATAGGGTTGATATATCTTCTAATAGGGATTACTATAAACAAGTATAGTTCATTGTGGGTGCTAATTCCCACCGGGGTTTTTACCATTTGGTTTCCCCGTAATCAAATTGTGTGTTGTGTACTGTGTTATCTGATTAAGGATTTACTTTGTTGTATTTTGAAGTTAAAGAAGTAAAGTTACTGATAACTGATTCACCAGCCCCTCTCAGTTATCCTTTGGGACTATTCTAATAATTGGTATCAGAGCCAAGTGCCTTGGAGAAGAAGCCTAACAGCTTAAGGCATATCAGATGTCTTACTTCAGAAAAGAAAGCCCTAAGTTTGATGGAGAAAATTATCTGGATTGGAAAAATAAAATGATAACTCATCTACAATGTTTTGGATTTGAGATCTTTGAAATTGCTACACAAGAGGTTGCAATTCCATCTATGAAAGACCTTGCAAAGGATGATGCTACTAATAGACAAAAGGATATATTTACACATAATGCTATTGCTAAAGAAGCCCTAATCAGCGCCTTATCTAAGAGTGAATTTTCTGAAATCAAGAAGATTGACAGAGCATATACCATATGGAAGTATTTAGAAGATATGTTTGAAGGAGATATTCAAGCAAAGAATGCACGCAGGAAGACATGGAAAAAGAAATATAACCGTCTTGAGATGTTACCTGAAGAGAACATTAGAGCTTACAATCAGAGGATAAATGAAGCAGTCTCTGGAATCAGAAACAATGGTGGAGAAATATCAGAAGAAGATATAATGGATAAGTTGCTAACTACTTTAACATCAGACTCTGAAAACAAGATTAGTATTCTAGAGGAAACCATGAAATTCTCACAAGACTTCAAGAGAGAGACCTTGATCAGAAAAATCTCTGCATTTGAGATATCAAGATTGAAGACTGAACCTAAAAGTGAAACTGCTTTCAAAGCCTCAGTCCATGGTAAGAAATCCTTAGAAATTTCCAATCATAATGAGAAAGAAGAAGTTGATGAAGAACTGGAAGAAATCATTGCTATGATTGCTAGAAGAGAAAAGAAAGGTAAAGGAAAATATGAAGGACAACTTCCATTCAAATGTTTTTCATGTAACAAGATTGGTCACTTTGCATCTAAGTGTCCCACAAGAGTCAAGAAGTTTAGATCTAATTACAAACCCAAATATAAGAAGGAATGCTATCATGCTGAAGAAGGTGTGACTGATGAAGATTGAGGAGAAGATGAAATTGGATTTGTTGCCCTTAGAGACATGGAAAGGTTGCTTGAGGAAATGGACATTGAAGATGAAAAGGAAGAACAAGAGCTAGCCCTAATTTCCGAAGCAGACATCAGAACTAATTGGATCATTGATAGTGGATACTCCCATCATATGACAGGTGAAAAAGAAAAATTTGTTCAGTTGGACAAATACAAAGGTGGTATGGTTAGATTTGGAGATAACACTCCTAAACCTATCATAGGCAGAGGTTCTGTCACTTTGGATGGAAAGAACAAGACAGATGATGTTCTATATGTTGATGGATTACATCATAACTTGTTGAGTGTTGGACAGCTACTTCACAAGGGTTATCATTTGGAGTTCAAAGAAAACAAGTGCATCATTAACAAGAAGGATGGACACATGATTGCATCAGGCTCTAAAATAAAAGGTAATGTTTTTCAGCTCAATTCTGATGTAAGTTGTTTTGTTGCAAAGGTGGATGACAGTTGGCTATGGCACAAGAGACTATGTCATATCAATTTTGATAACATAGTAAAGATCAGTAATGTC
>MU228438.1:416925-430683 GCA_018584345.1 Thuja plicata
TATATTTATATATTTATATATTTATATCAATATTGTATATATACTATTTAAAAGTATTGTATTATTTAAAAAGTAATGATTATCATTATTAAATTACTTGTGATTTTTTTTATTTACTTTGATATATTGGTAATATAAACATGTGTCGAGTAGTGAAAGTAATGGTGAGTAGGATTTTTTTTGCAAAATATTTACATGGAAAAATAAAATAATGACAAAATGTTAAAAAAAGATCCAACAGTCTCAATTAATGAGTTGGCGATACGTGTCCATCATTTACGAGGTAACAAGAATGGAAGCAAAATAAGTTATAATGTGTCAACCCAAGGCTCACATTTGATCCTTTTTCTGAAATAAGCTTAGTATAGCCATGCGATGATATTAACTATGCATTATGTGCATTTTTTTTTTTCTAGATCGGCTTCTTGGCTTTTTAGATATCAGTGAACACGTTTCACATGTAGAGGAAGCCTTCATACTTCAATGTTTTCTTTTCATCTTTTTCCTTGTGTATTCCTCATAAATGTCACATAAAAACAACTATATACTTCAATATTTTATTTTAATTTCTAATTTCTATTGATTTTTCAAATCCTTACTTATAAAATTATATTGATTTTCACAGTGATAATAACTTGCTTTATTGACCCAAATAATTTAACATTATTTTCGATGTCTTTTTAGTTGGTTATTAATAAGACTACCCATTGCAGTTTTGATGTTGTAGTAGAGTAGATAGTGAAGGATGTGATTGACATACTTAGTGAAGGATGTGATTGACATACTTGTTATCACAATAAATAAATTTCAACATGACAAAAGGATTGTCACAAATAATGCATTGTCACTTAGATCGAGAAAATTTACAAGCTTGTATAGAGAGCATTACTTTTTGGAGTTGGTAAGCTCATTAATTGTTTTTAATTTTTTTGTCAATTTGAAAATGATCAAAAGAGCCTTAAAATATTGAAAGATATCTTTTTAGTTAGAATTTATGTTCATGGGAGTGATATTGAATCTTTAGAAGTGAACTAGATACATGGAAGTGACACACTAATTTATATTTGAAAAACATGAAAATTATCTAGAACAAAGATTATTATATTTTCTCTCAATTAATTTTTAGTAGAATTTATTTTAGTTCCACATGATATTAATGATTGTTTTGTTGTCAACTTTGATGTAGGGTATGCATGTGATTAGAGATTGGTCAACCAAATATTAAATACAAGGTTTTCACAAGATAGATGGGTGTATAGAAAGTTAGAGAGTAGTCAAACATTTATCAAACATAGAGATTTCTCAAGTTAGATGGGTGCACCCAAAGTTAGAGAGTGGTAAAAAAATTATCAAATACAAAGTTTTCTCAAGTAAGATGAGTGTACAAAAAGTTAGAGAGAGAATAAAAAATGTAAAATACAATGTTTTGACAAATTAGTGTGGCATGCATGAGGTTAGAGAGGGAACAAACAACTATCAAATGTAGTATTTCACAATTTAAATCTTACATTCATATACGATTAGATTTTTTTATATATTGAAATCCCACTTACAATTGTTATACCCTAATTTCTGACTTTCAATGATATAAAATTTATTTTTATTAATTATTACCCTAATTTATAAGACTAATAACATTAACTATCTTACAGCCCCATGCAAATGATAATATCATTTTAAAATTATTGTGGTTAAATCCAAGTATCATCCTATAATGATTTGCTTGATAAGTAAAGAGCTTCATTACCTTTGACATAGCAATTTCAAAAAATTATAAATGTAAGCAAAGAAAACAAACAAATGACTACTTTCATTTTAACCAGTTGATATGGCTATATTAAAATGAACCCTATAAATAATTATTATCATTATTTTTATATGATTAAAATCGTATGTTTGCATTTTTTCTTTGCATAGGGCAAATCTGAAAGACAAGAAGGCCGACTTTGGGAAAGTGACCAAACAACTAATCTTCAATATTATTTTCTTTGTCCTTCTGACTTATATATCTATTTTTTAATATTATTACTATTCTTTCTTTAAATGTCTTATCCCTGCATATATGATCACAATAATATGTAATAGAAAATAAATGCATTCTTATAATTTAATCTATGGGACACACATTTTATATCTATTTTATTTTTATATAAAAAATTTAAGGAATCAAATGATGATATTTACAGATTTAAAATATATACAATGCAAATTAATATTATGATATGTAAACATATAACATGTACTTATTTATGAAGATAAAAGATTATATTAAAAAATTTAAACAGACTTATACTTGGAATATAAAGAGGTGCACTTGTATTTTTGTATTGGTTGCAGAACCATTAACATAGCTGACCCAAAATAAAATACTTGTATTACATTCTCATATTATGGAAAGCATTGTGAATAAATAATTTAGAAACACCATCACCTCAAAATACACACACCCTCAAGTTTAAAGCTTTTCTTAATTGTTAGTGTAGATGTGTTTTAAGGGGGATGGACTTATGCTTAAGATATTAAGAGGAATCGACTTATCCTTAGATATTTAAGAGGATCCAACTTATCCTTAGATATTTATTTATATTTATTATTTATTTTGACCACCACAAAATTTGTACAATTGATCCAATAGTTATTCAAAAATGTGTCGATAATCATTCTTTAGTGGTATCGATAAAGTTGCACACAATTGGTCTAATTACTAACTTTTTGCCAACTATTGGGTATACCAATGGGCTGCTTTTAACCCACTAGATAATTTTCTAGTGAGCGTTTAAGTAGAGAAATCCAATAGAGAGTAACTAGTAATTGGAACGTGGGAAATAACTTCTAAGAAACTTTTAGACAAAAGATGATGATGTCTTTATCAATTTGTGGTAACTCCTAAACAAAAAAAGAGATAAACACAATAAAATAATATATCTTTATCTTTCTCTCCAATAATTTATAGGAAACTTCTTAAAAAAGAAAAGAGAACAGACAAAAATATATGTCTTTATCTATTCTAAATTATGATAATGACAAGGACAATGAAGTAAAAGTTGATTATTTTAATCTTTTTATCTCTGTTATAATTTCTAAGCAACTTGTTGACAAATAGTTTTTACAAAGAATAGAAAATGAAACAGTAAAGATATCTATATACCTTTAACTTGTCTAGATTGTCATAATAACAGGGGGGAGAATCTTATGTAGGTACCTTTAGAGAAAGCACATTAGTTATCACTCATGTTCCAATTACCGTTCACTCCTTCTCACCCAACCTACATAGTTACTAACTTTACAAAAAAAAAAAACATGATAACTTAAAGCCCATTAATAATTTTCACGTGTACTAATAGTCGTCGACTTGTAACCCGATATTTAGAATTTTGCGACTTTCATTGGAGGAGTTGTGCAACTTTATTGGTAGAAAACAACGCATGACTACTGGGGCATTTGTGCATAAGTATTGGAAAATTTTGAGATTGTTGTAGTGCATAACTATTGGGTCATCCTTAACTGGTACCGAGTTAAACTTTGAAGTGAATTTTTTTTTATACTTGTGTACATAATGGATTCCATAGTGTGCATAGTTACTCCATAGAAGCCAAAATAATAGCTATAAGTAGACAACCAAAATACAATTTTTGAAATATTATGTACTGTTTAGGATTGTTGGGTGCACACAATTATCTATAACAACTAGTGATACACTTTCCCTAGTACCTTTATGTTTATAGAATAATTTTTTTGACTGAGTTATAGACAACTCCCTCACTCTTGTTTCTTGCCACCCAAATTCCCACTTTCTAAGAACCAACCTCTTTGATCAAAATATTATATGCGAAATAATTTTTATGTCACAAGAACATAGCTCAAATGCCCCTTTTTAATTTTTTTTGGGTATTGATTAAAGCTACATTAAAATAATAAATAACAAGCCTTTTTATTAATTTTCATGTGTTTGATAATAGGAAAGATCCCACTGAAGATATTATAGCATTGATAACATATGTTAAATTTATTAATATATATATATATATATAAAGGAGAATTATATGTCATATTATTAAATAAATATAAATAATTAAATCCAAGATAATTAATGTCGTCTTATAACATGATTAACTATGTGTCCCACTCATGGTGAGCATAGCGGGAGCAGGAGCGAGAGCGGCTAGGGTTTCCATAGGCGTTGGAGAAGCGGGAGAAGGCGACGATGAAGGAGGAGACAGTGATCAGGAGGACAAAGAACATGGTGGGGAAGAAAATGTCTATTTATGTTGTGATCGGGGGAGGTCTCAACAACGGATGGTGCAGAGAGGCAGAGACAACGGTTGCAACTGCAACACTGAGGATGGGGAGGCTGAAAGTTTGGTTGGTGTTGCTATCCCCTATCTTTTGGGTTGTGGGGTTTGGAGACTCCCGAATAACTTTGTTGTCACTATAAGACCGATGGTTATGGTACTGGAATGTTCTATTCCTATACACTTGGCTAAGTGGAGAGCGGGTTATACTTGTGAAATGCCTTATTATTACTCTATGCTCCATTGTCTCTATTTTTGTTGCCCTATTTGGGGTAGAAGGAACTATTTGGGGGAGGAAGAGATGCCCTGGTGTTAAAAATGTGAAAAACTTGGAATGCGGTCTGCCTGTGTTGTGGTTGTAGAATGGCAGGACCCCATTTTGGAAGGTGTTTTCTCTTCTTGTGTTATTGGGTCGAATTTAAATGAGGTTATTCATCCCCTTTTTTTAGATGATTTTTCTTGCAGGGATGGCCCCCTTTACTGCCTTTTCCCTCTATGCTATACACCTACTAAGGCACAATATATCCTTATAGAGGTGGGTGCTTTTCGTGTGGCCTCTTAGAGGTGCAGTATTTCTTTATCTCAATTTTCTTCTTCCTTTCTTCCTATTGAGATGGAAGATTCTATTGAGGTAAAGGCTCAACCTATTAAGGTGGTTTGCGACTGCTAGAAGGAGGTTCCTGGGGGTGGAGAGTGGTATGCTCCTTGCTGCCACATGATGGCTAGATGCAAATGGAAGGGGGTTAGCCCTTTAGCTGTGCAGTTGGAGTGGGTTGTGATGAGGTTTTCCTCTTCGGCTGAAGGTCATCAAATTTTATTCTAAAGATGAGGAAGAGGGAGCCTTTTGGTTTCCTTTCATTTTTTATTTTCAGAGGTGTTTGTTTCTTGTGGCTGGTAGGTGTAGACAGGTGGATGCTGATAGTTTTCAAGGGCCCATCCTAGTTACTAGGAGTTTTTGGTTATGGTTAAAGGTAGGTTTTGGGGCAATGTTTCTCTATGAGGTTGTTGGTTCTGGGTTCCATGTCAAAACCCTGGTCTCCTGTCTGGGGAGTTTTTACACTCCAATAAATTTAATGATGTAAGGCTTTGGCCTGTTTCTTAGGCAACTAGGGTATTTAATGTCTCTTCCTTTTTAGTTGCTGGAAGATTGTTGTTTGTGGGCTGCTAGTTTTAGAAGTATACTTTTTAGTAGCGTTTCATCGTGGATGGGTTTTAGATTCCCACTAAAATTTGCTTGTACAGGGTTTCGGGGCCCCTTCAAAACCTGTTTTTACCATAATAAAAAACTGTGTCCTACTTTACTAAAGAAAAAGATACTGTCAAAAGAAGAGTACCTAGAATGAATAAGATAAGGTCTCTGATTCATCATCCCCTTTCTATCCTTTGCCTGCACCAAATTATTTCTAGTCTTCACCTGCTTCCGGGCTACTAGTTTCTTCTTATCTTCCAACTAGTTCTAGTCTTCCAAGTCTTTTTGCCTTCTACTTGCTTATGGTCTATCATATCCTTCTTGTCTTCTTCTCACTTCTGGTCTTCGATATCCATCTTCTTCTAATATATCATGTTATTTTTATCTTCTTACTTCTTCTAGTCTACAATTTCTATCTGGTTATGGTCTATCATGTCCTTTTTGTCCTCTTGCTTCTGGTCTACCATAATCCATTCAGATTCCACTAGGTAATATAATTCAACTCATCTTTCCTCATCATTCTTTAGAAAAAAAGAATCCACTTTATCTTGATTTAGATCCATTTCAACTTCATCTCCCCATCTTCGATTACATTGAGTTAAAAAATATAGATTCTCATTTTTGTCTTTAATATAATAGATATTATCAGCAGTCCTAAAACCTTCAACAACCCTTTTGCCAGTCTGTTTCTTTTTTATAATACAACCATCACTTTTGAACATAACTTCATAATCTTTCTTACTCATTTTACTGAGACTTAACAAAAATTGTTTCAAACCTTCAACATGTAGTAAACATCATCATTTCTATGCTTTCCATCAATTGAAATGGTTCCAATACCTTTGATTTGTGTACTTCCTTCTCGTGCAAATTTGATTGCTTCGCCATCATATTATTCAAACCTGACAAATATTTTCATATCTCCTATCATATGATTTGAACATCCAAAATCTATGATCCATGTTCATGCAAAAATTTTAGTATGCAATAAAATCTCCTCTTTATTTTGAGAAATAGACAAAATTAGAGACTCATCAATTATTTCATTAGTATCCTCATCTTCAAAAAAGTATTCCTCCATGGAACATAAACTATTTTTATCCTTGTCTTTGAAATTAAATTTCTTTCTAAAATCACCTTTCTTTTGATTGTCGTTTCTATCTTGATCTTCTAATTCACTAAGATATTTCGTATACATGTAATCATTAGCAAAACGTCCTATCATTCCACAATTAAAACACTTAAGAGGTAACTTACCTTTGTATGTACCAGTACCTCGCCTGAATCTTCTTGAAAGATATGTTTCAGTTTCCTCTAACATCTTGCATGTCTCTTGTTCAGTGTCTTCAAAAGCTCTAAATGCAGTCTCCCTCTTTTCTCTTTCAACTTCTACAATCACAAATGTAGAAAGTGAACCGATAAGCTAATTAATTGAATATTGACTTAGACCATTTATCTCTCTTATTGAATATGCCATTGGTATGAATTCCTTTGGGAGGGTTAATAAGATCTTGACTATGACATTTGTGTCTTCTAGATGTCCACCAACAACTCTAATTTCATCATCAAGGTTAGTAACTTTGTAAATGTAGCTTTCAATACTCCCATCTTTTTCGTATCTTAAAACCTCATACTTCTATTTGAGATTTGTCAGTCTTTCTTGTTTTGTTTGTAAATCTCCTTCATATACCAAGACCAACTTATCCTAGATCTCTTTAGCACCCTTCAAAGCTTTCACTTTTCCAAACGATGTGCCACATATACTACAAAAAAAGAAATTCTATTTCTTTCACATTAGCTTCCTTTCGTCTTTCCTCTTCAGTAGTCAAAGGTCTTCCAAAAGGAGGATAGAAACTAGTTTGAATAACCTCCCGAATAACATTCTACAAGGTTTCTAGATATGCTTCCATCTTTTCCTTCTAATAGGGAAAATTAGTGCAGTCAAATACCGGAGCTCAAAAGCGTAAATTTTTTGTCATCTTGGATTTGCCTCAAGCAATTAAGATTCTTCAAGAGGAACTAGACTCTGATACCAATTTTTGAACATACTTTGCATGCTGAGGGAGGGTGAATCAACATAAACCAAAATCCACTAGCTATTTTCAATAGATATCATATGAAATAATAAGCAAGTAATGTATCCAAGATCCTTTTTCTTGAAATTTTCCTTTGAGAGAATATATTACCGAAGAAAGATTTACTTTAGCTCCTTAAATTACTTATTAACATTTTGAACTTCTTGGAAGCCTTGAACATAGTTGTTCCATGGCTATTATAATTCCACCAGAGAGTCGCGAGATCATTAAAATTAGGGTGATGAGACCACATAACTTCAAATCTAAATTAGAATACTGTGTGTGTGTGTGTGTGTGTGTGTGTGTGTGTGTGTTCTATGAACACGAACAAAATTTCATTCTCTATAGAAAATATTGGATCTAGGTAAGAATGTGCTTATGCTCAAACCATGGTATCCTAATATAGAGATTTAGCAAATTAGATGGGTGAGCAATCAGAACTTTTTAAATATAGAGTTTTCACAATTTAAATTTTACATCCATATATGATTAGATAGTGGATCGGAGGTGACAATATAAAGGTGTGTTCCACTTTTCAATAAAATTTTGGGAAACCATAATTTGATAATTTTGTATCAATTGATGATGTAAAATAATCAATTGTCATTTAATGTGTAATATCATTTTTTTATTTAAAAAGGGAATTATAGAATTCATTTTTATTTTTATATATTTTATTATATTTTTATTTATTATTTATTAAGTGACAATATGCTAATTGGCACAACTTTCACTACAAATATAATAGCAATTATCGACATCGATCTCATTGATCATAATGACATTGGATTTCAGTTTTAACTAACTATAATCATGACAGCATAAGCGCATAAGCATAGGAGAAGAAATTAATACTCTGTAAAAAATTTTAAGTTGATTCGTTTACACTAGGGAAATGATCTAGTAGTAGTTTATTCTAACTTTGCACATCTTAAGTTCTAAACATTATGTTAGATTTTAATGACTTTTTAACATAGTTTTTTTGGGTTCCTTCATATGCATGACATATGAGCTAAAAAATTCTCTTTCAATTTCTAGGTATTTATGATGAACATGGGCGGATTCATTATGGCACAAAGCTTAAAAACTGGTTATTTATAAGTGACACCCAATACTTATTCATAAATGCATCAACAAGCATGTGCTACAACCATATAAAAAATACACAACTAGTTTAATACACGTTCTTCTAATAGGTGTTGTGACTAATACCTATGTACCAATGTTTCAATAACTAGGTGCTATGGTCACCAAAAGGGTTCTATAACTTCTATAATTAAATATTCAATGGTTAGTTATATGGTGAACAAATGAGTGACTATTGATACATCTGCAAATTTTTAGTAGACTTTTAATTATCATATTTTGATTATTTGTAAAGATAGTGATTGGGAGGTTAGGTGTGCAAAAGATCAGTGAGTATTGTTACATGAAAAACCACTAGATCCTTTAACTTATCATTTATTTCTTAATTCCTTACAAGTAGACCATTTATGCTAGAGGTTCCTAACAACATTTACATTCTGCATGTTGGAGAAGGCTTGTAGCATGTTGAATGCATACACGTGTATGCATTCAAATTAGAGAAAGAATGTCAACATCAACACCGTAGAGTAAAATGTTGTATATTCATAGAGATGGCCACATCCATCATAAGAGATCCTATGAGAACTGTAGAACAAGTTATGGACAATAAATTTGATCTTTATAATTTTACAATAGAGATGGTTTTTTAGAATAGTGACATGCTCAAAATAGTTTTAAGGAGTAGAGGATACGCCTAGCTAGGATGTATATTTAATAGTAAGTGGAAGGCAAAGGAAGGTAGAGCTTTTTTTTTATGTGCTTTTAAATTATTATGCGATTTTGCATGTGAGTAAAAAATAATAAAGGATATCTAAGCTTAATTGCATATGTTATTTGAATAAAATCATGTTAGTACAAGACTATATCTATATAGAAGGTTTGTTCAATTTAAAAATTTAAAACTATTGGAACCACGAAAGATATCAGACCATAAAAACTAGTTTTCATCTCTTCAAAATTAATTAGTAGCATGTGGGTCAATGATCTAGAAGAAAAAGATTTTATGACACTTCTTTGGAGTTTGCCTGCATTAGATTTTGAATTAGTTTTAGCTTTGACACTTCAAGGTAATTTGGACTTGTAAAAAGTAGGTGTAGCATTGCATCTATTAGGATTAGGTGTGTTATGAACCACACATATCATGCAATGTAACTTAATTGTTTGTAAATGATTGATGGTATATGTATCTCAAAAACTCGTGGAGTGGACAAATACAATGCCCATCTCTTAGTGAGGATATATATAATTATTTTATTGAGCTTGGAAGGCTTAAAAATATTATTTGTAATGAGACATAAAATAAGAGGTTACATGATGAACCATTACCGATATCTTATATTACTTATTCATTATAAATACATCACTATATGAATGTCCTCTTTTTACTTGATATACATCAATCTTATGTCTATTATAACTGTTGTTTTATGACTCATTATAAATACATCAATAATTGAATGTACTCATTTTACTTGATATATATCAACCTTATGCCTATTATAATTCTTATTGGAGAACAAATGATAAACATTTTTGCAAAGAAGTTTTCATTTAATGTTTAACATTTTTTTTAATAGAAGTATTATTAATTGTATTTTGTGAATACTCAGTCATGACACTATTTATTATGTTAGTGAGCCTTCATCATACTACAAGCTTTAAATTGTATGTAGATATTTTTAGATATTGTAGTTGTGTCTTGACTCTTAATAGATGTAGACAAAGTTTAAAACCATAAACAAGGTAGTAAATTGTTTGTAAAAATTAAAAAGTGTGATCTCATGAACCTAAGTATTGCATGATATCCAATAAAATGGTGCATTTGAAAATATTTTTAGGCTTTTCAATAAACTATCTCAAAAAAATAGTCTCATGAAATGCAATGGTTGTAGGATATGCACAAATGGGTTTAGGTTGCGTAGTAGTTTTGTGTGGATGCATCAGGTGATGACTAACCTAGATACTCCTACTCTAAGAGAGCCAATTTGCTAAAGTGAATCCATTATTGTGCATTATTAGTGTATTGTTGATATCAGATGAGATGACTGCTACCATCAGCTGGCTTAAATTTTTAAGTTGGATTTCTTTTCAGGACCTATTTTAAAGTGCATATAATTGCACTTGGGCCAAGCATTTATTTTAAAGTTGATATACTTGTGTTTAGCTTAAAAATTTGAGCCAAAACATCTATTTTGAAGTGCATCTACTATCATTTAGGCAAAACATTTAAGCCAAATTAATCTATGAGACCTGATGTGAAAAGTGTAAATACCTTCATTAGATCATTGTTGTGGTGTTAGAACAAATTAGTAAAATAAACTAAGACTACTTGGTAATACAAAATTTTGACACATTTTATTTGTTATTTATAAATGCATGGAAAAAATATTTAGTTAAATTTCAAATTTCAAGTATATTGAAAAATTTAAAACAAAATTATCATATTCAATTTTAAGGTTTTTTTGATTGATTAATAGCGGTTAGGGACTGCACCAACATTTTTAATTTTTTTCTTAAATGATCGCTATTAAAAAGCAGTTATTGGGAGACACTATGACAAAGGAAGATAGTCGTATGTGTCATAGCTTGCAAACTCTACGAGTAGGCTTCAAGTTCCTGAGTAATCTCTAATTTTTTGTTGGGTGACTTTTCATAATTTTAATTTGCAATTTTATAGACAAAAAACAAATATGGGTAAAAATATTAGCATAGATAAAATGTGGTTAAAATGCACAATTCCCATGTTTTTGTTATAAAATTATGCATTTCTCTTTTGAGATGTTAATTTTTAATTTAATACATTTTGTAATTGATTTTTTCAAACATTTATGTTTCTTTAAGATATTTTAAGTACTTTTTAAGTTGCCAAGTTTTTGTCAGAGTATTTGAGTATTTGCTGAATTTTTGCCGAGTTGAAAATCTTGGACTTGTTGAGTACTCTCCAAGTTCCAGCTTGGAAACTATGGTATGAGTTAATCCATAAGATCTTCAATAACTATATTGTCACACTAGTACATTTGACCCCAAAAATCAACCAACATTCCCGACCAAACATTAAAATGGTTTTGCTTGGTCGGTTGATAGAAGGAAAAATTTGATTTTTTTAAAGTTATGTCTGTGTTGGTCAGAATTCTGACCAACATAGGTATAACTTTAAAAAAAAGGTTTAACTTCATTTCATTATGTTATGTTACGCCACGAAGAGCTGAAGGAGGGCACATAGAGTAACCAATAGAGGGCGTGTATAACACACTGTGAAGAGCTGAAGGAGGGCACACAGGGTAACCAACATAGGGGATAGCACAACAACTCCAATATTTCCAAATCTCTCTTATTCTCAGGTACCCATAGTCTCTTTTGGTCTACATTCTTGTTTATTAGAATTCTATTTTCTATCTAAACCTTATTTTTGAATAAACTAAATGATTTTGATATCTTCTTGGCACATTTCGTAAGGTCATTCATGCATGCCTTTCTAGACCAATTTGATGATGATGATATATTAGGTTTAATTCCTTATGATGAGGCATCTTTGCAGTGATGAACAACTAGCCTGGGCCGGGCAGAGAATGACGAACCATCAACTAGAATGAAAAAAATTACTTAAATAATTCTAATGTCTGAGAACTTATCGTAATGTATTTAGTTAATAATAAGGTAAAAAATGCTCTGTCTGAGAGCATACTACTTTTGTGGGTTGTTCAAGCCCCTCAAGTTATAATACAAGAACTTCATTTTTTATTCTTTTGAGAAGCCTCCAGAGCTAATTGCCGCCCACTAGCAATTTCACTAGCCATTGCCTTCATTTCAAGGGTTCTTTCAGACGGTCTTCCAAGCTTAGTATATGTTCCTACATTAGCATTTTTTATTCTTGTTGTCTTTCTTCTTTGTATTTTCTAATTTTTCGTAACATCCCCCACTAGAGAGGTCGGGGCAGATCTACTACCAGGTGAAATAATGATAGACTTAGTGATCTCCACCACCAATTTAGAGATAGTAGCAGAACTAGTAGAAATCTCACATAAACTCAATAGAATTAGGAGAATGTTGCAGATTGGATAAATATTCGGTGATCCTCAACTAAACTAGAACATGAGATGGGTATTACTATAACACAATGTAAAACAAAATGTTTTATCGCGATTTAATCATATTTATAGAAAATTTGGGTTATTTGAAATAGTACATGACTTAGTAAGACACCACAACATTGATCAGTGCCTAATTCCACTGGGTATCATAGTCATACACACACAAGCTTCAGTATTACATAATTTCACTAAATAGATTTTAGATCTGAGAAAATATTGCATTACAATATTCCTTAAATGCAACCCTGACCCACACTTCTTATAAAGATCCTTGCATAAAACTTATGAATCTGTAAATTAGTTCAAGCACTTAGCTCACCATAAGATCAAAGCATAAAATAAACTCACATACATCATAGTAATGTACTGAAATAGAAATAAATCTTTGATTTATTTCCATTTATAACTCATTAAACTCATACATTAGAGAGAAATGGATCAAAAATTATATTTATTTGTTCTCTAACTGCTATCTTCAGTCATACATGAATTCATAATCTGTAGACCCAAAACTTACAACAAATTAGCCACACAATCCTTCAAAATTTTCTTTGTGAATGCATTAATTTTTTTTAATATCACCTAGAGTCTTGCTACTTTGATTGAGATCCTGCAAACAATTTATGAATCATTTACAAACATAATTCATAAAATAGATCTCTTTAGTTAGAAATGAGCATATTAAATAGATGTTATTATTACCTAAATCATGTGGTGAATTCACTGAGCCAGTCTTGTTTGTAACATTGCAAGCGACCTTTGACATATTTAATTAATTCTCTAATGGGCATGTAGTATATAAATCTTAGTTGTGCACACAATTGGAAGAGTTGCCTCATCAGATCTCAAATCAGGCAACTCTTCTAATTGTGTGCACAACTAAGATTTATATACTCAGTTTTCATTGCTTCATTGTCTATTTTGCATTATTTCTTTGTTGAAGTTGTCACTACTATGTCAATAAGATTCTAGTTCATTTTCTCTTTAGATCTTCAATATTATTCTCACTTGATCAATTTTGTAGT